>CATIWF010127409.1:0-19089 GCA_949630135.1 Balakata baccata
ACGAATGAATTAATTGAAAAAACAAATTAAGATCTAATGGTTGTGAATAGATTGAATTTATTGGAAGGAATTTTTGGATTCCTTCCCTACTAAATATATTCTTAAAAAAGTATAAAAAATCATAACTGTAATTAAAATCTGAACATGATTAATTTCACCATAAAATGGATGAAGATACATGTAGTTTACATCAAAAGAAAAAACAAATTAAGGGTAGGAGAAGAGACGGGCCAACCGGCCGAGACAGGATGGATGAGGCATAGGAGCTAACAAATATGGAGTTAGTTGTGTATCTGGGTCCATTAACGGACAAAGCTTGTCTTTTCCATCACCCCCCTGCAATTTTTGAAAGTTGGATTAATTATATTTGTTCTCTATAAATTCACCACTAATTAATAAATATTATTTTTAAATTTTAATTTCTAATATAAAAATATTTCGATTTTCACTGACCGTCTCTCTTTGTAAAATTCTTCAAGTTAACATGTGAATTCTACAGTTAAATTAATTTGATGAAAAATGGGTTGAAAGAACAGTAAGTGAAATTAAATTGAAGTCGAAGAATTATTATATTATAAAATAAAATTTAGAAATGCCACAGCGTCGCCAATATCTTAGGGATAATTAATGAATGTAATTAATTTGGCTTGGCATTGAATAAATTACTATAGCTTGGACCAGAAGAACAACTGAAGTACTTTGCCCAGGCCCTCCTTGAGCTCTCATTAATTCTTTCACCAAACAATATTTGTAATAAGTTCAACATTGTGGTTTGTGACGGACCCCAAGAGGATCCTAACACATGGACATGAGGTAAAATATTTTCTTCCAAATTTTAAAGGTGTTTCATACACAATTGACTTTGAATTTGAAATATTTAATTAAATAAAAGAGATATATACCATCTTATCTCACCTATTACAGATATCGACAAATTATTTTTAAATCATATTAGTATAAAAAGGGTCTTTTGTGTCAGATATTTCTATCTCTGTCCATAAATAGATATATAAAAAAAACATATCTAATGGATGAACTAAATGCTTCTGTTAAAAACATATGCTTATGAGCTATTCAGATGTAACTGTTTTAAAAACAATCGAATATAAAATGGTCAAAATCGCAGTTTGACCAAGTCAAATGTGATTGTTTTGTGAAAACAGACATATCTGAACTACTCATATGCGACTGTTTTGTTCAAAATAATCGCATCAGACCACGTCAGATACGACTGTTTTGGGCAATATAGTCGCATCTAAGTAGATCAGATATGTTTGTTTTGCAGCAGAACATACTTATTTGTTTTTTTAATATATTTATTATTTTTTGCATACCCATAATCTGTAATTATAAACAACCTACACAGTATCAAATACACAATTTCTATACTTCAACAAAAGTCATTATAAGTTTTCCAACAGTGAAATTAAAACTATAATTATAAGCTACAATTACAGGCATTCAATAATCCAAATTTATAACTTAAAGTCTTAAACTACAATTTCAACACATAATTCATTGTGTGCTTTTCAACAATTTCAACAACTTAAACTCTCAAGCGTATTCAACAATTCATCAAACAACTTAAATTTAACAATCGAAATTCACAAACAATACTCATTACTTACAAGACATGTTGAAACAATTAAACTTGCATTTTAAAAAAAATATATTATACAACTTTACGTATTCCAATCTACAAACACTTCAAAAAAAATTGCATTTAAATTTTTATATACACATGTGCAAAAAAGTCACACCACAATTTTCGAATTTCATCAAATTGTGCCTGAGTGTATGGTTTGCTTCCAAAAGTTATCTACAAAATAAATTAAACATAAAATAAAAAATATTGTAAGAATTATAATAGATAACAAGCTATAATTGTAATAAATTGTATATAAAGCTAGTGTTAGAAATAATATTTCCTTAAGCAATAACATATTCATGCTATGATGGATTACTATGTCTTACATATATATCATTATATAATACTCACATTCAACACTTTTAGGTTATATCGGACACTTAGAAAAAATAAAAAAAATAAAAAAATTGATATCGGTACTAAAAGTGTATGATGAAATTCAAATCTAACTAGTATATAAGAATAATAAAATTCTTATATAGATGAATTTCCAATCTAAGACGTTGGAGGTACCTCTCCCAGCATTAATACAGTATAATCTATATACACTGAAAGATAAGTTTATATTAAAACATATAGTCAGCATAACAAAAAAATTAGAATAAACTATTAGCGTAAGTATGATAACTTACATATTAATAGATTAACTAATAGCTAGTGGTCTGCTGGAGTTTTTGAAAAGATCCATAAAATATACTTCGCTCTGTACACAATTAAAAACAGAGTAAATTGGGTAAAAATAATCAAACTTAAATATCACAGCCAATTTTAAAAAATAAAAACAAAAAAACAAAGAAGAGTAAAGGGGAGCAAAATTGGGCATGTTACAGGTGGTTTTTTTCCTCTAAAAATCCCAGACCAACTTCAGATAAGTTGGATAAAGAGGAGGAGATCTATATTCACAAAAATGTGTATTTTTTTTTATCATCAATTATATATAAAACCAATAAAAAAAGCAAGAATAAATAGAAAAGAAAGAAAAAAAAAAAAAAAAGCAAACCTCTTGGTGAACTTTATAAAAGTATGGCGGAAGACGTTAAATGGAAATTCTTACTTTTTGTTTCAGAATTCACATCGCATTCAACTACATCGATATTTAAAGTAGGCCAGATGTCGAAGAGAAAATCTCCTAAAAACACATAGGAAGAGCAAATCAAATTAAATCAATGATCTTAAAATATCACAACCAAACGAACCATTAAAAAAAAAAAAAGAATAGGAGTAGGAGGAGTAAGCAATGGCAGTTTGCAATTTTCTTCTCTGAAAATTCTTGACAAATTTCATATTAGTTGAATAAATAGGAAGAGCCAAACTGACACAATAGGTGAGAGGATGAGCGACATATCAAGGAGAACTATGGTGATTGGATTTTGCATGAGAGCGATAGAAAGAATTACAGGAGGAGAGGAGGGATGGAGAAGAATGGGCTCTGCACAGGAATTTGTAAAGCCCAAAAAGAGCTTAATAGTTAAAACTAAAACAACGTAGTTTTGGCTATGTACTATTGAGAAGAGTTATTTTTGGGAGGTTATTGTCCATACTATAGTAATGATAAGTAAATCTCAACTCAACTTTAATGTATAAAGAGATAACCACTACAATCAACATATTGCACATATTTAAAAGAGACAACTCTTTTATTTTTTCATCTCCAAAGTTTTCTTTCTATCTTTATATTTTGAGGCTATCGTTTATTTTTCAATGACAGCCTCCAATTCTTTATTTTGTTTTATTTGTTAGTTTCAATAAATTTAGATTGTTACAAATCTATTTTCTTTCTCTTTGTGAAGTTTTGTTTCCATTTGTGGATATTTTCTCCTTTTGTGGAGTTTTTATTCCTTTAATGAGATTGTTTGTTAGCCTTTGAAAAATAATATCTATGAGATTTTTTTTATATTGGTATTGTTGGAAAAATTGTGGTTACGAGAAATTTTGATAGGGTAATTCGGGTGGGTTTCACAACTCGGTTTTAGGAGAAAGACCCGAATATATATTCCTTGACATGAGAACTATGAATTGATGTATTCATATGCTCAAAATGAAGAATGTGTGAATATAAATTGAAGCTCAAAATAAGCTCCTTACTAAGGAGATATAAAGAGGAAAAGTAAAAATGAAAGTTGTCTCACATCACTAAAATGTAAATTTGGACTTGTATTTATATATTAAGATATATTTTTATATGGGTAAGAAAATAGCATGGAAGGCTCTCTTTCGTATGCTAAGGTGTTGGAGGGTGCAAATCCATAGTCCAGAATAGGTTGATGCGTGGGTGCACGAATGTCAGGCCGAAATCCCATGGTCCATACCAAACCCAATTTTTACATTTTTTATTTCTGGAAATTGAAGGACACAATGACACAACCAAGTTTATGGCATGCTTGTGTTGTGTGTATACAGTATCGATTTCACACACCTATGTCGTTGTGTTGCAGTGTGCGCATGGCTAATCCACACGCTTGTGTGGATTCTACATGCCTGTATCGTTTGTTTTCCATATTTGTCTTTTGAGCTTCTTATTTTTTGGAATTTATTTTCTGATGTTTCAAAGATTAAATTCACCATTATTTAAATATTACAAAGACATTATTGACAACCTTTAAAGATATTAATTTTTGAATGTTACAAAGACACTATTGACAACATTTAAAAAAATTAATCACAATTAATCTCATGTCTCCTGCATTTAGTATAAATAGGAGTTCTTGGCTTTTGTTGAATAGTTTTTAGGTTTTTTCTCTTGTTGGAAAAATCTTTTTCTTCCATTTTCTTCTTCTTCTTCTTCTCAACTAATAAAGAGTGTAACATATAATCAGTTTACTATAAGTGGGTATTATGTGTTCAACATCTACTTGATATCTGTTGTATCCTAGGAGAACGCCATTGTTCCTAAACATCATTAGTAGGGGGTGAATTTGTGTTAAGGATACTGTGTGGACACAAGCATTGGATTTTTTCTACATTCCTCTTGTCATTTTATTCGAATATTGAATTAACCATACTCTTAATTTTAACAATCTTAAGACAAATTCAGTTTTTGTTAATTTTTTTTCAGATTTAGTTTATTTGTTGTTTCAGTGAAATGGATAACACGGTATCTACTACCAATGTTCAAGATAGTTCTCAGCCATCAGCTTCTGTTGCTCGAGTTGTCTCTCCGATTGTGCCAGTAACCGTACCTGTGAACTATGGAAAGAAATCGGAAAAATTCAATGGCTTGAATTTCAAAAGGTGGCTGCGGAAAATATTTTTTTACTTGACTACCTTAAATCTTATACGGTTTTTGGTTGAGGACGCTCCTACTGTAACACCTTCCCATATAACATATTTAACCACTACACAAGAGAGTGTTATTGCATATATACACTAAAGATTTTAACATAAGGCATTAACATTTATATCATCAACATATAAATAAACAATATGTGTCTATGCTTATATAAAATCCATGACCAAAAAGTTTGGAACCAAGGGATAAACTCGCCCAAATAAAACATCCATGAAAAATCTTAATACAATAATCCCTTTTTAAACAAAAAGGTCCAATATCCCAAAATGCATGAATAAAGTAAAATGCATATTGTATGAGCTAACTCTGAATTTGACCGCTCTAACTAGCTCTACTTCTCCTTGTCAACTCTTCTTATGGTTCTGAACCTGCGTGTAGAAAACCCACACGCTAAGTTTTCCAAGCTTAGTGGTACATATAATTATATAAATTATATCATGTATAATGTACATGTTCAAAACATATCATTCATTATATGAAAGTCATAATATAACACTTCATCTCATTTTCAATTCATATAATTTTAGTCATGTCATCATACCAACCAAATCATTACATATCATTGTAATGTACCTAGTAAGCAGAAGCCTTTCTTTATTCCTCATATTATGTTACATTATCCCGTTTTCATTTATTCATTTAAATTGCCCAATCATTCTATACTAAATTACCAAATACAGATTGTGAATAGGGGCATTCTTATAGCTAAAACCACCCACCTATTTAATCATAATTGTCTGTATCTGTACTTGAGTTAAGTGCTCTCTCGAAGCTGAAGCCAACTTGACTCATAACTATATAAAATAATTGCTAGCATAATGGGTCAAAGGCGCTCTCGGAGTTGAAGCCACCTTGCTCGATAAATATGCATGAGATATTACTACAGTACTATAACCACCCTTAATGGTATGTCATCTATCCTATAGTCAGTCCTAGTATGAGTAAGGACATTTTAGTTTTTTTTCCTTTAATTGCATAAACCATATTTCATGATCATAATAACATCTCCATGTCATCGAATGGCAATAAAAAAAAAGTCTAGCATATCCACACATAATTCATCCATGTATCATTTTCATATATCATAAGTTGTATCTTTGTCCATGTATCAACATATTCATATCCTTTATCTCATGTCATATCATGTTCCATGTATCATCATGTACACATACATATATCTCATGTCATATCATAGCATATCATGTAAGTATATCATTATCCTTATATCCATATGTCACATCATAAACCATGTATCATTTCTATATATCATACATCATATAAGGGTCCATGTGTCATCGTATTCATATTTAATTTCTCATGTCATGATTAATGCAAAATGGGTATGCTGAATCGCGAGAGTCGCGAGCGTGCTTCTAGTGTCCTAAGTGGGAACCCCCATATCGCGAGCGCGAGTTCCGCGATAACAGCACCACGAATCCAACATTTTCACATGCCAATTCTTTTTAACGTGTTTTCAACACCACAACATCATTAAAGAACTATCATATGACATATATGCAATTCTGAATACCATTATACATGCCATTACTCATGTAATTCATCTCATATCAATATAACATATAAATCATACATAAGTTATGTAATTACTTCATATACAATTCCCAACTATTCAAATCATGTTTCAAGGCATTCAATAGTAACATATCATACAATATACATATGCTCTAACAATCATGTAGCCAGAAAGCAAATAAATATGATTATAGTTATAAACCTTAATCTATAGAGCCATGAACTATCACACTTACATATCTCTCACGTTTTCTGTTCATTTTCCCTTTCTGAACTGTTCTCTAGCATCAAACACATGAGCCAGGGGTCATAAAATGTTTTATATGTTCTATTCTAAGGGGCCTTACCAAAAATTAAAGGAAACCCCTAACTTTAATGATAATAATCCATTACTCTAAATCTAGGAGTGTTAGGGAATCGAAACACTTATTGAGATACCTCTACAAATTCCCAAATGCAGATAGAGAACTCGATAGGTGCGGTTGTTCAAACCCAACCTTGTGTTCTTGAGAAGAACACCAAAAAAAAAACCTTGTTTAAATCCTTTTAATTCACTCTCAATTGTGTTTTTATAGTGTTCAAATAATAGAGAACTAGGGGGTGAAGGAATAGCTCTCTGACCGGGCTTTGGTGTCTGGGGACAGCTGGGGTTCTTAGAAAGATGAAATTAGATTAGGTTTAAATAGAGTAACAGTCCAGACAGAATTGCGAGTGCACTACGGACATTGCGAGTGGGATCCGTGAATCGTGAGCACGATTCTGTTCTACCCAAATCCATCATTTTAAACCAATTCTGATCCATTTTACATTCTTACTTTTAATTACCATAATACCTCTCATGTCTTACATTATGTCTAGGCCTTATTTAGTGGGCATTACACATACTCTTAAAAAGGATAAGTAAGATGTCCAAAAAAGGATGGCCTATAATAGTTGGCATCATTCCGACTTCTTGTGTAAGAATTATGACATGAATGGACTGTATAATTCATTATATAATGTGTATAGTGGAATCAAGACTGCTAAACAATTGTGAGAATCATTAGGCTAGAAATATAAATCTGAGGATACCAGCGCTAAGAAATTTATAGTGGGACAGTTCCTAAACTATAAAATGGTGGATTCCATGACTGTGGTAAGTCAAGTTCAAGAGTTTCAAGTTATTCTTCATGATATTCATGCTAAAGGAATGAATTTGAATGAAACTTTCCAAGTGGCTACTATGATTGAAAAATTACCTCATAGCTAGAAGGATTTCAAAAATTACCTTAAGCACAAGCGAAAGGAAATGAATATTCAGGAGTTAATTGTTAGACTTCGAATTGAAGAAGACAACAGAGGCTCAGAAAGGAGGGGGTTGAATTTTTCTAAGGCTAAGGTAAATATTGTCGAACATAGACAAAATACCAAAAAAAAGAAATTCAAGGAGCCTAAAACGGGTCCTAAAAGTAGAGTTTTTAAAAAGAAATTCCTAGGCAAATGCTTTAATTGTAACAAGATGGATCACAAGGCTTTTGATTGTAAGCTCCCAAAGAAGAAAAGGAGCAACGAAGTAAATCTCTTGCAAAATATTACTCAAGAGGTTTCTTATATTAATCTTACTGCTGTGATATTAGAAGTGAATATGGTTGTGTCTAACCCAAAAGAATGGTGGATTGACACCAATACCACAAGGCACATATACTCAGATCGTGAGGTGTTCTCTACCTTCAAGCCGAAGAGTGGAAAAAATTTGTTTATGGGCAGTTCTGCCACTATTGAAGTTCTTAGTGAAGGACAAGTGGTGTTAAAAATGACTTTTGGGAAGGAGCTGACTCTAAACAATGTTTTGCATGTACCTGATATTCGCAAGAATTTGGTGTCAGGTTCATTGTTGAACAAGTATGGGTTTGAAATAGTTTTTGAGTCAGACACATTTGTTTTGTCCAAGGGTGGAATGTATATGGGCAAATGGTATGCTATTGATGACCTTTTTAAGCTTAATATAATTGTTATTAAATGTAATAATGAAAATACCTCTTCTGCTTATTTGCTTGAGTCTTCCAATTTATGGTATGGTAGACTAGGATATGTTAATTATAATACCTTGAAAAGGTTAATTACCTTAGACCACATACCTAATTTCCATATTGATATAAAACATAAATGTGAAATTTGTGTTGAGGCAAAACTAACTAGATCATCCTTTCAAAATATTGAAATAGAAAGTGAACCACTTGATTTAATCTATATGTGATTTAAAATTTATTCAAACAAGAGGTGAAAACAAATATTTTATCACATTTGTGGATGATTGCACAAAATATTATTATGTGTATTTGCTTAAGAGCAAAAATGAGGCTATAGAGAAATTTAAACTTTATAAAATTGAGGTTGAAAATCAACACAATACAAAAATCAAGGTTTTGAGAAGTGACCGTGGTAGTGAATATGTGTCACCATTTGGTGAATTCTGTGCACAACGTGGAATTATATATGAGACCATGACACTGTATTCACTATAATCTAATGGTATGGTTGAAAGGAAGAATTGTACCTTGAAAGAAATGATGAATGCAATGCTGATAAGTTTTGGGTTGCCACAGAACATGTGGGCGAAAGCCAATATTATCGGATAATTACCTTTTAAATAAGGTGCCTCATAGTAAGCAAGATACAACTCCTTATGAGTTATGAAAAGAGAGAAAACCATCCTATAAATACATACGAGTGTTGGGGTATCTTGCTAAAATGGTTGTTCCTATACTAAATAAAGTGAAAATAGAGCCAAAATCAGTTGATTTCATTTTCATTAGTTATGCACATAATAGTAGCGCTTATCGATTTTTTGTGCATAAATCGGGAATTCTAAATATTCATAAGAATACGATTATAGAATCAAGAAATGTGTTGTTCTTTGAACATATATTTCCTTGTAAGACTTTAGAAGAGGTGAATTTATCCAAGCAACCTCTTGAGGTTATTATTAGAAATAGTCAAGGTCAAGTTCATGATGGAGAACTTAGTTTAGAGGATGAGCCTATTGAGATAGAGCTCGGGTATAGTAAAAAAGCAAGGACATAAAAGTCTTTTACATCAGATTTTTTGACCTACATGCTAAAGGTAGAACCTCAAACTTATAATGAGGCTGTAAACTCTTCAGAAGGTCTTTTATCGAAAGAAGCTATTAAGAGTGAGGTTGATTCCATCATACAGAATCTTACTTGGGAATTAGTGGATTTACCTTTAGGATGTAAACCATTAGGATCCAAGTGGATCTTCAAAAGGAAAATGAAGGCAGATGGTTCGATTGATAAGTATAAAGCTAGGCTTGTGATTAAAGGTTACATGAAAAAAAAAGGCCAAGATTATTTGATACTTATTCCCCTGTAACTAGAATCAATTCAATAAGAATGGTTATAGCAATTGTTGTGTTGCACAATCTAGAAATACACCAAATTGATGTAAAAACTGTTTTTCCAAATGGAGATTTAGATGAAGAGATCTACATATACAACCTGAAAGGTTCATTGTGAAGGGTTTTAAGCATGTATCAAATATATATTACACAGCGGAAAATAAAATTTTTCAAAACTCAAATCAAAGGATTCTACTTGTGCCAATTAAAACTAATTTAACAAAATAAAATTCAGAAATTATACCTTTATAATTTCTTGATTTTTCTTCAACTTCTCACCTTGTAGGATTGTAGCAAACCACAACAATCCAATCTATGATATCTCTAACAATATTCATGCGAAGAAGAAAGAATGAAATCACTCGGGAGATGGTTTGATCACACCTCAAAGTGCTAGCAAAGATATCTGTTCCTTTGAAAGAAAAATTAACTCTTTAATTTTTCTTGTTGTTTCAAAAAAAAAAACTTTTCTCCCAAAAATTTTTTCATGTCAATTTTCTGTCTTCTAGGGTCTTTTAGATCCTAAAGAATATCAGTTTCATTGACCAAAAATTAAGAGGGGAGAAAATGAGAGTTTTCATGATTTAATGGATATTTAGGTCATTTAAATGGCCATTGCGTAATGCTACGCGTGCTGGGCCTGCCTGGCAGACCAATCGGCAAGTCTGCTAGGCCAGCGGGCCATCAAACCTCCTGAGCAATTTTTTTCTGTAATCTTATCGCGACCTGACTCGAAATAATTCTCTCATATTTTTGGATCCCATCCAAAGCCATTTTACTCATTCTTTACATCTCCAAAGCGTGTGATTCATTAAGTTCCCGGTTATGTTTTAAATTATCAAATAATTTAAGCAAGTCATGAGAATATCTAGCTACACATCATGACCCTGAATTGACCAGAAAGTCAGTGCTTTGACCATGAACCTTTCCATAGACAACAATATGTGCAATTCATCATTTTACCATCCTATACCCCATTCAGTTTAGAGAATGGACTATGTGTCAGCTCCTATTAGACTGATTACGTCACACCTAGCCCAAGTGATATTAGATCTTATCCTTAGAACTCATTACTCTATTAGACATGTCATTGAAGACCATCTTCAGGATATTTCCACTTTGGCCAGAGATTTTCGAGTAATGATCCCGATAAGAGGTCGTGGGTATACTCTCCCTTTATCAGGAGTGATAAATGAATCCTCTGTTGACTACCCAATTACCTTCGAATACCTGAAGATGTACCTGATCACCACCATATGAGCGACTTCTATAAGGCAACAAGGAATGGAGTCAAAGTACAGAATCAGTATCCAAGATATCCTTGAGTACCTCAAGTCTAAGGATATTTGGCCTATTGCTATGATAAGACTATCATTGACATTTGAATAGATAATCCATGTGATTGTCTTGTAGCAGTTCATCCAATGTACTTGACTACTCTTAGCAAGCATCCACATATTAACTTTGAACATCCCATGTTCACAGCTTATAAGATCTACTAATCGATCCAATCAAAGAATATAACATGTGTTCGTCTATCCGGATCAATAATATCTCATCTTGTTGATCCTATGACTACAGATAATTTAGATACTAACATAATTACACATGATAGGAATCTCATCATGATTTGCTTCATGCTATGTTTCATATCATGGACTTTCATTAATCAGTGTAAGATCTATATCAATTCATATGCAAATGAATACTAATGCCTTTATGAATGTGTACACTAAGTGCCTAAGGCGATTGCCTTTTGGGCACATCTCTAATACATTGTTTCAGGATAAGAAAAGAAAGTATGTAGATTGGCTAAATCATTGTATGGTTTGAAGCAAGTGCCTAAGCAATGACATGAAATATTTGATAAGGCAGTGCTATCTAATAGCTTTAAAATCAATGAGTTTGATAAATGTGTTTATATAAAAAGCACAAGTGATGGTTATGTCATATTATGTTTATATGTTGATGACATGCTTATTGTTGGTAGTAATGACAACATGGTCAAGTCTACCAAGGATATGTTAACCTCAAAGTTTGATATGAAAGACTTGGGACTAATAGATGTGATTCTAGGAATTAAAATTACTAGAAGATCATATAGGCTGACCTTGAGTCAAACTCATTATGTTGATAAAATACTTGGTAAATTCAACAAAGATGATACCAATATTGCTAGAACTCCATTGGACTTGAGTCTCATTCTATCAAAGAATAGAAGAGAAAATGTGTCTTAAGTAGAATATGCGCATGTGATTGACAGTTTGATATACTTAATGAGTTGTACAAGACCAGATATTGCTTATTCAGTGAGTAAGCTAAGTCGATATACAAGTAATTCAGGGCTAGATCACTGGAAAGGAATTGTAAGAGTACTTAGGTACTTAAGGTATACTTGTGATTATGGACTGCATCATACCAGATATCCAACTGTACTAGAAGGTTACAATGATGCTAATTGGATTTCTGATATAAAAGATTTAAAGTCTACTAGTGGTTATGTATTTACACTAGTTGGTGCAGCTGTGGCTTGGAAATCTTCTAAACAAATTGTTATAGCTAGATCCACGATGGAATCTTAGTTTATTACATTAAACAAATATGCTGACAAAGCTAAATGGCTACGCCATTTCTTAGAAGATATTTCAAAATGGAAAAGTCTCGTGCCACCAATATGCATACATTGTGATAGTCAATCTGCAATTGGAAGGGCACAAAGTAACATGTATAATGGTAAGTCTAGACATATTTGTTGTAGACATAATACCATTGGGCAACTGCTCTCAACAGGGGTTATCACTGTTGATTATGTAAAATCAAAGGATAACATTACGGATCCACTAACTAAAAGGTTAAATCGAGAGCAAGTTGATAAATCATCAAGAGGAATGAGACTTAAACCTATAAGGGTATAATAAGTAGATATAAAGGAAAATCCAATCAAGCTGACTGGAGATCCCAAGATCTAGGTTCAATAGGATAACCTAATTGTAAAGATGTGAAAAGATCATTATGGGGGATAAATTAGTGAAAATTAAAAAATGAGGTTAAACTATGCTTTTAATGATACATTTGTGTAAGGTATCATCTATGTGGGAGTGAAGTGGGGCCGCTTCAATGGAGAAGGTGTTAAATTCAATTGTCCAAAACTTTTGTAGAACCAGGCAGATGTTCAAGACCAAAATGAACATAACAATTACAATTGAATTGTGTCAAGGAAGATTCTTGTGTGGAGTGTATCATATTTACTCAAGTAACTGAACAGTTCAATGACATCATGTCAACTGGACATGGGTAAATTAAATATACTTTCATAAGAAAATGTTTAAAGGGTAATACCTACCTATCTTATGCATGTTTTGATCATCAAACTCTATCATGTAGTAAGACTTTTTTCGTTTTACTTTTTAACCCAATTTTATTCATATGGGGGATTGTTGGAAAAATTGTGATTATGAGCCTTTTTTAGAGGATAATTCGGGTGGATCCTTTAACTCAGTTTTAGAAGAAAGACCTAGATATGTATTTTTTGACATGAGAACTATGAATTAATGTATTCATATGCTCAAAATGGAGAATGTGTGAATAGAAATTTAAGCTCAAAGTAAACTCATTGCTAAGGAGATATAAAGAGGAAAAGTAAAAGTGAGAGTTGTCCCATATCATTAAAATGTGAAGTTGAACTTGTGTATATATAATAAGATGCATTCTTACAAGGGTAAGAAAGTAGTATAGAAGGCTCTCTCTCGTGTGCTCAGGCGCAAGAAGGTGCAAATCTATTGTTCAGGATAAGCTGATATATAGATGCGCGACCTGCATATACGAATGTTGAACCGAAATCCCATGTTCCAGATCAAACCCAATTTTTACATTTTTTATTTCTGAAAATTGGAGAACACAATGACATGCCCGTGTCGTTTGACATGACCAGGTGTCTGGCATGCCCGTATGGATTCCACACACCCGTGTCGTTGTGCTGCAGTGTGTGCATGGCTAATCCACTCGCTCGTGTCGTTTGTTTTCCATATTTATCTTTTGAGCTTCTTGTGTTTTGGAATTGCATTTTTTGATATTTCAAAGATTAAATTTACCATTATTTGAATGTTATAAAGACATTATTAACAGCCTTTAACGAGATTAATTACAATTAATGTTATGTCTCCTCCATCTAGTATAAATAGGAGTTTTTGGCTTTTGTTGAATAGTTTTTAGGTTTTTTCTCTTGTTGGAAAAATCTTCTTCTTCTTCTCAATTGATAGAGAGTATGACATATAATCAGTTCGTTGTAAGTGGGTATTGTGTGTTTAACATCTACTTAATAGATGTTGTATCCTGGGAGACAAATGCTGTTTTTCCTAAACACTGTTTGTAGGGAACGAATTTGTCTTAAGAACACTTTGTGGAATACATGTCTCAAATTTTTTCTACCTTCCTCTTATCATTTTATTTGAATATTGAATTAATCATACTCCTAGTTTCTAATAGGTATCAATTGATTTGGGTTGTTATTGATTTACAATACAAGATAAAAGCAATTTCAGAATGAACTCAATTAATCGTTATGAGAAGTTCTATCATTAAAAAATGTAGAGGCATCAAAATTTTTTAGAAACTATACGAACAAGGTCATATATAGTTCATTTAGATTTTTAATTTATTTTTTATTATTTGATCTTAACATTCTATTATCAATTTTATATTGAGAAAATTACAATTTATCCACTGTTGTTTGATATAATACACTAGTACCCCTTGAAGTTTGAAAAATATACAATTTGCCCCTTTATTTCATTTCCATTAAATTATATAATTTTTTTGTTAAATTTTAAGGTATTTACTATTAGTAAGAAAAAATATTCTCTTTTGCTCATATGGATATTATTATAATTTGTCAAATTTTAGGAAATATTAGTACAATAAATCAAATTTGCAATGAGGTATTAATGTAATATATCAAACTTTCAGGGGGTAAAAATATAATTTTCAAACCTCATGCGGTTCTAGTCAATTATGTCGAACTACATAAGGCAAATATTATATTTTTTAAATTTCAAGGCAATACTAATATATTATGTTAAATCATATGAGGTAAATAGTAATTTTTTCTTTTATAGTATATTGTAGATGCCGTATGACTATTTTAATTTATTGATGATACATTCTCTAGGGACAACAACATTATTTAAACAAAAAAAAAAAGGGAAAACAACATGAAATTGTAACATGGTTTTGGGCTATCACATATTTCAGTAATTGCACTTTAATTTATATAATTGAATTAGTAATTAGTAATTTTATTTTGTCAGAAAAATTTCTTTACTCATTTTTCTCTTCATGTTTTCCTTACATAATCATATAAAATTTGCAGCATGATGCATTATATAAATGAGTTATGAGCCATTAAATAACTCCAACTCAAATTAGAATTGTGTATGTATTCTGAAAAAGCTAAATCAAATTTAAAAATAAAAAGAAAAATATTTACAATTAAAATCATATTATTGACTTTTCTAAATAAGAAAACTAGCTGAATTTTACTTTTACTGTAATTTTCTAAAGGAAAAAATTACCAAAAATAATATGAACTTTTTAGATTGTTTTAAAATTAAATTAAATTATCTATTTTTTTTATTTAAACACACAAATTTTTAAAATTTTATCAATTTATAAAATTCGATAAAATTCTGCTAACATGATATAAAATTTTAGCGAAATTAAAAAGGATGTGCTGATGTTGTTCAGGCCATAAAGGCTTGCAAGACCTTCTCCGGTATCTATTCGATCCCCATATTCACTCATTTTACCGTCAATCAAGCTCTCCGAATTACCGAAAGCTCATCTCTCTAGTTCTTCAAATCACAGCCGTTATCACTGAAGATTTCGCTATTGAAACTTAGCTGATTAAACAGCGTCTCTCTCAGTACATAGTTGAACTCAAGATCATATTCCAAATTGAGTTAGTCCTCTTTAGAACTTTAGAACTTGTTTCTTTCAAACCATTCAAGTTCTACAATGGAGAGAAAACCACCATTTTGTTATCTCTAACCTTTTTTAGCCGTTTAGATTCTAGTGGTAGCATCAACGCATTTCTTACAATCTATAGCGACTCTCCCCTAGCATCATGGTGGTTATAAAAAGTGATGAGAAGGTAGAATCTGAAGCCGTTTTGTTTAGAAGGAATTTTGTTAATGGTCTTGAGTTTTATTCTATTATATTCAACTCCCTTGATGTGGTGGCTACTGGCAGTAATTGTGAGAGGAAAATCGATATATTTTTATTAAAACCGAAGATTTTTTTCCTTCGTGGCGGAGTGTGGAAGACAAGTGTCACGGCTATTGAGGGAGGCTCTCTGTGGAGTTGTAATAAGGCCGGTGCAATTTAGTCAGTTAGCAGATTTTCAAGTAGAGTGTTTGGAGCAGAAGGTGCAAGTTAAAGGCTTCGACATGGTAAAATGACAAGCTGAGTTAGTGCATCAACCTTTTTATTATTGCCAAAATTTTATGTCATGTCAGCAGAATTTTACCGAAATTTATAAATTGATAAAATTTTAATGATTTAAGAAGAAAATAAAAATATTTTGATATAATCTTAAAATTTTAAGTTTTTTTTTACAATTTTTCCTTTTTTAAAACTTTTTTTTTTGTGCGATTATTTAATTGCAAAGCATAAATCTCATTTGTTACTGGGTTGTGCTTTTTATGACATCCCATTATCTTATTCCCATATTCTGTATGAGGAGAAATAAGCTTTGCAATCTGACCATCGCGACACAGATCCTTGCCAATTTTGACTTCCATGAGGTGAAACTGATGGTTCAAAAGTTTTTGCGCCGTATTTTTTGAGTTAATTTCAATTATCATAATTGAATTTTATTGGCGGGTTCAGGGCGGAATTTTCCGATCCTAAAAATATACCTCGCTCTATTTTTTACTGGAAAAATTTTAGAGGTTTCCTTCTTCGATCTCGACGGAGATGGGGATTTCTAATCTCAACTAGACTCCGAATTTATTAATTTTTTTTATTTTATTTTTAAATTAAAAATATATTTTTATTTTAATTAATGAGTTAATTATATATTTTTTAAATAAAAAATTATGTTTACTTTAAATAAATATCAAATTTTAATTTTATTATTTTTAAAAATTAATAATTATATTAAAATATAAATAATTAATATTTGTATATAAATATAAAAATAAAAAAATAATTGTTCGGGGCAGGACACATATACACCGTCCCCAGCACCAAAAAAATTTGGGATCGGAATAAGGTACAAAAATAACAAGAAAATTCCGGACGTTCGGAGTGAGACACCGCGAATGTGAGTCAATTGTCATCCCTATAGTAAAATCATAAAATATATTTTTGTTTTAAAAAAATCACTAAATTGTATTTCGTTTCATTAAAATTACTTTTGAATTTTTGAATAATTTTTTGATAAGGATAGCTGAAAAACTAATGTAGCCGCAAATGCTTATCAAATTGAAATATTAAATTAAAATTATATAATAAAAAAACCATCATAAAAATTTAACTATTAATTTAAAATGAAAAAAGTTAGAAGAACCATCTTATCAATTATAACACAAAAGAAAGAAGTAAGAGCATAATGAGGAAAAGAAAAAAAGCCAATTAAATTCTCACAAGTCAAATCAAAATAGAAAAAGAAAGATATTATCAATTAATAGATGGGAATAGAAGATACTTCTAAAGTTGTACGTATTTGGCGATAAAAGAAATGAAAAAAAAAAAAGATAATTAACAATAGATAGGAAATATATAACCCAAAGAAGATTTGTTTTCTCTTATTAATTTTGACATGTTGTAAAAATAGTTTTTATTCTTTAATTTACTTTTTTTCTCCTTTTAATTATTTTATTATGATTATAATTTATATCATTCCATATCATTTTATTATTTTTTATTGAGTTCAATAAAATACCACATTAACTACAACAATATTAGCAATATCTCACCACAAGAAGGGGTTGAATTGAGTGGGTTCCTATTCAGATTCATGTTATATTTTATTCAGATAGTCATTTTCAAGTTAATTTTGGATCAGGTTTAATTAGATTGTCCTGGAGTCATTTTTGGATTTAAGTATATCATATTAAAGTGAATCAGGTTATTTTTTAATAATCAGATTATATTTTTTTCCAAATATAACAAATTGTAAAAGTTTTTTTCGGTACATTACTAATTGATCTTTAGAAATATACGTGCCATAGCTAATCCGGTTCTAACAAACTCTTGCCCGTTATAAGATGGAGTTTTCCAAATATAGATTTTCTTTACACATAAACTTGAATTCATTCGAAGTGAAATTTAAAAGTAAGAGATGTCACACATCTTCGACCATGCATTGATTGTAAAAGTTTTTGATCTGTCTTCCAAAATTGTCAAAGTTAAGTAGCAAGATAACTCCATTAATTTCTTTTCTATCGACTTCGAAAGTCATATCAAGACACAAAATTTAAGACAAGCTAACAATAGGAGAGGCATAGAAAATCCATATTTGAGCTACCAATGACAAAGGAGAGAGATATGGATAATTACAAAGTACAAAAATTTATTACTAAATTCTAAAATTAACAATAAAATTTTGATTTATTGCAATTTGATATTAATATTTTTATAAATATTATAATTTAGTATTTAAATTAAAATTTTAATCAAATAAAATGATGTATCAGCATGTTAGTATGTTACATTAATATATCATATCAATTAGTCAACATGTAATATCAGATTTTTTTTTATTAGAATTTTAACTTAGATTCCTAAAATTTTAATATTAAATTATAACAAATCCAAATTTTTATACTATTTTGTAATTAAATAAGAAATTTTGGTATCAATAATATTTTTAATTCAAGGGGCATAATTGGAAATTGAATAGGAGCAGAAAGAGGATGGTTTTGGGTAGATTTCCCCATTTTTGTTCTTGATCTCAAAATGCTGTTGTCTCAAACTCTGACGAAGAAAATGTTTTTGTCCTCAATTACGTCTTGAACTTCGACAGAGATTCCCGATATTTTTTAAAATTTTATTTTAATTTAATACTAAATTTTTTATTTTACATATTTTTTGAGGAGTTAACTATGTAATTTTTTAAATAAAATTGTTTTTATTTTTTAAATAAGTTTTATATTTTTATTTTATTATTTTTAAAAAATTATTTGAATTACAGTCGGAGCACATATATATTGTCTCCACCAT
>CATIWF010127411.1:0-23868 GCA_949630135.1 Balakata baccata
ATCATGGACTTTCATTAATCAGTTTAAGATCTATATCAATTCATATGCAAATGAATACTAATATAATGAAAGAATGCCTTTATGAATGTGTACACTAAGTGCTTAAGGCGATTGCCTTTTGGGCACATCTCTAACAATTAGTACATATGGATATATTATACATATATTAATATGTGATATTGGTGATGTTAAAAATAATAACAAAGCCCTAATGTGCCTAGTCTAGAACTAGTTGAAATGCGTGTGACAAAATGTTGTAAAAGCCAGTAATAGTATTATTAGAAAGAAAGCCAATAATGACATTGTATAAAAAGCCGGAAATGATATTATTTAAAAAGCCAGTAATGGCATTATTTAGAAAAAAGTCAGAAATGACATTATTAAGAGGCTAAAAATGGCAATCTCGTATTTCTATTAATGAGTTTGGATATAGGTGTCAAGGGTTTGAGTAAAATAAATAGGGGAAAAGAAATATGTTATGAATGAATTTGATTATAGTAAGATTTTTGTATATATATCAAGTATGAAATAGTTATGTACACATTGCATAAAAGTTGTGATTAGATATACAATTTTATTTGTGTGGTATGTAAAATAGAAATGTGGCATGTATATATATGTATATGTATGTAAGATTTTTATCCTATGAAGTACCGTTAAGCTAGTAGCTTAGCGCGGGTTGAATTTCTTGCGCATGTCAAAAAAATTTAGAAATCTAAAGTAATTGTCAGAAGAAGGAGGGAATCTAATCAATAGTAGCTTAAAACTTCAAATTATTTTTGGTATATTTTGTTAAAAGCTTGTAATATTTAATTAAAGATTTCTTCCATATAGAATATAATGGTGTGTATTACACATATATTTTGAGTATAATATTATTGTAAATATATGTTTAATTACAAGATGTTGATTATGAATTTTGGAGTATGCAAAATTTGTAATTGGATGCATGCTTAGTTTAAAATAAAAATATTAATGTTAATAGTCATAGTAATAATAAAAAAAATATCGATGTTTTCACATAGTGAAGTTTTCAACACAAGCAAACCGATAACGCTCTCTTACTTTGCTATTCTAGAGAAGGGTAAGGGGTGTTACACAGTCTAACCCCAAATAATTCTCTCATTATTTTGGATCACATCCAAGGCCATTTTACCCATTCTTCACACTTCCAATGCATCTGACCCATTAGATTTCCTGTTTGTTGGCCACCCAAATTAACAATTAATTTGAGCAAGTCATGAGTGGTATCTAACAACACATCATAACCCCCAATTGACTAGAAAAGTCAGTGGTTTGACTACAAATCTTTCCATAGACAATAACCTATGCAATTTGTCCTTTCACAATTCTATACCCCACTCGGTTCAAAGCATGGACAATGTGTCAGCTCCCGCTAAACTAACTATATCACACCTAGGCCAAGTGATATTAGATCTTATCCTTGATACTTATTACTTTATTAGACATGTCACTGAAGACCATCTTCATGATATTTCCACTATGGCCAAAGATTCCCGAGTAATGATCCCGATAAGAGGCAATGGGTATACACTCCCTCTATCAGGAGTGGTGAATCATCTATTGGCTATCCAATTACCTTCATATACCTCAAGTTATGCCCAATCACCATCTTATGAGCGACCTCTATGAGGCAATAAGGAATGGAGTCAAAGCACAGAATCAGTATCCAAGATATCCTTGAGTTCCTCAAGTCTAAGAATACTTGCATCATTGCTATGATGAGACTATCACTAACATTGATAGAGGATCTATGGGATGGTCTCATAGCAGGTCTCTAAAGTAGTTGTCTACTCAAGTAAGCATTCAGATATTAACTTTAAACATATCATGCTTATAGATTATGTGATCTACTGCTTGAATCCATTAAGAAGTATAACATGTGCTAGTCCATCCAGATTAATAATGTTCTGTCTTATTAATCTTATGATTAGGGATAATTTAGATATTAATATAATACCCTCCCATATAGCATACTAGCCTATTATACGAAGGAGAGCTACATCATACGTGTTACCATCCTTACTATTATGTTTCTTTTAGTCTTTAACTTTTTATCATATTAATATAATGACAATAATAAGCCTTATTATCATCCATGACAATCCCATACATATATATGATAACTAAATTGTATCATCTGCAATCCAGGGCTAAACACGCCTAACATAAAACATCCATACGAACCAAATCCAAAATACCATTTAAAAACAAAATCCAAAGTTATCCCAAAATGTATGATATGAAAATAAATGCATGAATGTGAGCTGACTTTAGATCTGATTGGCTCGGCTTCTTCGTGTCAACTCTATCTGCGGCTCTTGATCTGCGTGTAGAAAACCCACACTCTAAGCTATCCAAGCTTAGTGGTATATATAATCATATAAATTCTAACATGCAAATCACTCTAACACATCATAATACCATGTTACAATAAACATTACATAACCAAGATCATTTTTATCATTATCATGTTACCATGTCACATATCATAGAATTCATATATCAATCACTTCATATTAACATGCCAAAAACATTTCATGCCACATGAACAGTAGCGTACCTGGAAAGCGAAAGCCATTCCTGTATTCATAAGAATAGTAATACAATTTCCTCTTTCCTGTTTATTCATTTAGTTTGCCCAATTACTTTATACTAGACTATTGGATACGGGTTATGAATAAGGGCTCTTTCGGAGCTGAAGCCACCCTACTCACCTAATCATAACTGTCTATATTTGTACCTGAGTCAAGTACGCTCTCGGAGCTAAAACCAACTTGACTCATAACTGTATATAGATATTGCTAGCATAAAGGGTCAAGGGCGCTCTTGGAGCTGAAGCCACCTTGCCCGATAAATAATGCATGAAAAATCCTATGGTACCGTAACCACCCTTAATGGTGCACCATCTATCCTATAGTCAATCCTAGTATGAGTCAGAGCATTTTAGTCATTTCCACTTTATTCGCAAGAATAACATCCCAAGTTCATAAAATAACATTTCCATTATATCGTATGCCGACACAAACATACATGGTAACATGTTATCATTCCCATACCATTTCACATCATAACTCATGTATCATCATATACATGTCTAATAATCTCATGTCATGCCATTGCACATTGCATAGTATTATTTCACAATATTCAACTAAATTATCACAATTATCTCATGGTAGACAAGGCACATGTATATCTTTAATATTATCATATCCAAAATCATACTTCTACATATAAGCATATCACATATACACATAGGCATGCTATGGTATGCCGCTGCAGTCGTGGTGCCATTGGCCTTGCCCATCACAGGCCTGTGCAGGTCTGGGGTTGCATAAGTCCATATGCCGACCGAGAAAGGCCCAACATCAGCAAGGGAAATTCCAAATTCCATATGCTGACCCAAATTCCTTGATGACAAGACATATAACGAATTTTCAGAACATCATATATCATCTATACATACCATTTGGTCATTCTAAATATGCCATAATCCACTTAATTCTTATTTCATATATTTCACATGAAAAACATGAATAATTTATGTCATTAATTCACCCCATTCTGTCTAAACCATTTGAATCATTATTCATGGCATTTATCAAAGGCATAACATTCAAAAATACCAATCCACTAGTAATCATGCAGTCATAAAGCAAATAAATATGATTATATGTATAAACCTATAACAATGAAGCCAAAAATCCTCACTCAAACGTCTCTCTCATGTTCTAATGTCCATTTCCATCTTTTTCCTCGTTCCCTAGCATCAAACATATGAATCAAAGGTCACAAACCTATCAAAAAGGGTTAAACATAACTTGTTCATATAAGGTTATCAAAATCAAACACTAATTCATGGAAAACCGCCAAACCATAAAGCAAACCCATGAAATAATGTGATTAAAGGCTTAAGGAGGATGATTACTTACTAAACAGTGGAGAAAATGGAGGAACAAGTTAGAGGAACTCAACCTCTAATCTGTCCAAAACGTGTAGTTTGTGTTCTTGATTAAAACCCCCAAAAACCTAACTCAAATCCTTAATAAGCCAACCCAATTGTGCTTTACTTGTGTTTAGGTGAAGAAGAATCAATGGAGATGGAGGGAGGAAGGTTTAGAGGGTCTGCTGGTCATCAGAAATAGTTAGGGTTCGAATAGAGGTGGAAAAAGACGTGAAACCACGTATTTATAACGTGAAGTCTAGAGGCGAGTCTCGACCGATAAAATTTGTGTCCCGAGCGGGATTCGGTTCTGCCTATCAAAATATAACATAAGCCAAAATTGACCCATTTAATTACCATAATACCCCTCAAAAATCTGTATAAATTCTAGGCCCTAAATTGTGGGTGTTACAATTAATATCATTATACATGATAGAAGTCTCATTATCATGATCTCATCATGATTTTCTTCATGCTATGTTATGTAGCAAGGACTTCATTAATTGATTTAAGATCTCTATCAATTCATACATTAATGAACATCAAATTAATGGAAATGTCTTTTATTAATAAAATAAATTTGTACAATAAGTGCTAAAGGTGATTGCCTTTACAACACTTCTCTAACATCATGTACAAGTCTTGATAACATCATCACTTAAATCTCATTCCATCAATCAATTACATTTCGACATATACATTATGTAACACCCTCCCATATAGCATACTTAACCGCTGTACAAGGGAGTGCTACCACTTAACTTATTACTATCCTGTTATTTCTTTTAAACCTTTATCAGTGAAAACATTTTACGACAACACCCATGGCAGCATACATCCATATAAATGAAATATCATGTGTCTGTGCTTGTATAATAAGCCATAGTCATAAGTCTATAAACTAGGGCCAAATGTGCCCAAGATATAACAATCTACAATCCATAATTTGAAATTCAATGTTGTTAGTGTGTTGAGTGTTGAGTTAGTTGCTCTTCACTATGGAGCTTGCTCCTTTTATAGCACCAGGGTCAAAGTGACAGTTGAACTCATGGTTTTCACTTCTTTCCTAATTGTTCCACTTTCTTTAACTATTAGATAGTGCACCACATTCCTAATAATTATATTCACATTTTTTTTCTCTAGTCTACCACTCCAGCAACTGCTCCTATAACGCCCACAATTTAGAACCTAGAATTTAAGTGAATTTTGAGGAGTATTATGGTAATTAAAAGTAATAATATAAAATAGGGTGAATTTTGGCTTTATTTATGTTTTGGTGGGTAAAACCGAATATCACTCAGGAAAAGCCAGATCATGGTCGGAAAAGGTTTCCCGCTAGAAAAATTAGACAACAACTTGCATACTAATGCTTATCATTTTGAGGGGTATTATTTGACCTTATCATTAATATACAACAACTTGCATATTAATACTCCTATGGAGAGCCTTAATGTAGACAACTTACATCTTTATTGGATTCATTATATTTGGGAATATTACTTGGTCTTTTATCCTAATTTTAAGGTCACACTTTGCATATTAACCAGATTAAAAAAAATTTATTAGCATCCATAAAATAGTAAATTTATCTTTGAACTATCACATAATCCAATTTTAAGATTAATATTTGTACATTAGTCTTTTTTGTGTCATATCTCTATGATTATTAAAAGTAATCACATCTATACTTGGATGGTTATAGATCTATAAAAATACATATGGTATTAGATTGAATAAAATACATACTACCCCTCTTTAGCATGTACTTTATGTTTTATAAACCAATGTGAGTTCATTATTTAATCATATTATATAATGTTTAAATTAAATTAATTTTGGAGTTAATATATATATATATATATATACTTTTATACTTACCAAATCCATAAAATAGATTTTATGTATAAAAGTTGAATTTTTTCAACAACTTAAAAAATCAACCATATAAAAATTTATATATAATTTAAATTAAACCACATAAATATATATATATATATATCATTTAAATTATTATAAATTTATTTTTATTTTTAATCCAAAATTAATATTTAAAACTCACATATTCAATCATTTACCATATATAATCACATCACATGCAATAATAGAAAGTAATCATCCAATTTACAATCCTATTTGCAACTGCTAGAAAAATTCCTACTCAAAATGGAAAATACATAATAAATTCCATCTTGGAAAATTTTTCTTAGTGCTCCTCCTCAAAATTTTGAATCTCCTTATTCCAAAGGAAATAGTTACATATTACCCTCTTTACATACCAAGGGCTTCAAAATAATGGTAAGAAAATTAAGGATTTATAAATATTAAAAACCATTATATAAACATAATATAATAACCCTTTATACTTTGGAAACCCCAAAACAGAAGAGAAAAATATCATGTAACATCACATGCAACATAACATATAGATCAAATCTAAAAGAACAACAAGAAAATTATCCATAACCAAACTGAGCCTACTAACATAAATGAGTCATTTTGCTCAAAAATTATGGAAAGGCTCTGATACCATTTGTTGGAAGCAGAAAATATATTTGGATTGAGGAGAGCTCAAGGTTTCGGTCAGAATTAGAGATTTCAAAATTTTTTAATTTTAACGAAATATGCAATCAAATATTGCATGACATGAAAATATACTTTTCATGTTAACATTAAGTACTTATCCATAACTTTAGCAAAATATATTTTGTAACCTTTATGGATAATATCCATTTGCCAAGATCATCTCATGATTTTAAGAGCAAAATGGAAAAATAAAAGGTATAAACAAACCTTTTATAATGGAGTTCACCACGTGCGCAAACGAAGCAAAAAGACTAAAAGCTTTAGTCACCTTTGATGAAACTCTTTTGCTAGTCATAGATGTATAATCACAAAATATCTTTTTTTTTTATCAATTTATAAGCAACTAACACTTTAGGAGTTTTCCTTAATATTTTCTTTCAATGCTCATACTAAATGAGAGAAAGAAAAAAAATTTGAAAACAAAAACTAAATTTTTGCTCCGAGGGAAATTGGAAGAAGAGAGTTTTTAAATTTTTTCTCCAAAAGCATAATTTATAGAAGAAGAAGAAGAAGAAGTTTTTAACAAAAGTAAAAAAATTCAATATTTACAATTAAATGTTGCAGAAGAGTGGTTGTTGAAAAAAAAATTTTGATTGACTTTTTTTTTTTTACTTTTGATTTATGATGCAATGATGGTACAACAATTGCATAGCTCATTTTCTAGCATCCATCATAATCATAGAATCAATCTTCTTTTCTATTAATCATGGTAATTACTTTAATACACCATTATAGTTAATTTAACTAACAACTTAATTAAATTATGATAATTTTAAATAATACTTTAATTAAAATTATAAATAGAGAAATAGTTAAAATTAATCAATATTAATTTTAACTCAAATAATATAAATGATCATTTTTAATTTAATTATCAATTAAATTAATCCCCACATCATAAATATGGACTAGCCAAATAATTTAATTTGGGTGTGACTTATAAGGTCAATAATCTTATCGAAATGGAAATATAATATTAACTCTTTAATATTATATCAAACATTATTTCCTAATTCCTTGTATACTCAGATATATTAAATATTCTTATGGAATTCTCCTTTAAATTACCAATAAAATCTTGAATATTAATTTGACCTCTAAATCATAATATTAAGTCATCTCATTATGATCCCGATATTGATTAGGGTAACAGCATGGCAAACTCCATTAGTCAATATAATAATGAATGATAATTTGCGTTTTGATTAAAATAAGACTTACCATTATTAATCTAATTAATAATATCAATCTTACATTGAATAAGTCATATTTCTCCTAGTCAGGAATTTATTTTATCAGAACCAAAATATCAACTCTATTAGGATCTTGCCCTGGTGGTATAAGGTAACGAGTCCTGCTATTGGTAAACTCATGCCTCACTACAAGTCTAACTATGGTGACTACGAGCTGGATTAGCAAGTGTGAATAGCCTAGTACAAGGCAATAGCACCTCCATAGCTACCCATAAAAGGACAATCTTGACACCTCAAGTCAAAGGACTTTGAGTCATAAAAGATACATACATTATGACCAAGATAATAATTGTTGACTTTGAGCACTAACTGTGTAGTTATTATCAAGCATCAATGTTCGATACCTTTAACTCTTTAAGAACCCACTAGTTTATCCAGATATCATAATATCATGGAGAATGAGATTCCTCATCAGAATAAACTATGTGATAACCTAAAGGCTCAATGAATGCCCAATTCATTGTCATATTCCGATTATGAACATTTTTAAGATTATCTTTTACTAGAGATATTTATCTCATTATTATCAACAACTTGATAATAAATTCTCTGTAGATAATCAATGGTTTGTATATTTCATAGTATAATGTAACTACTATATTCATAATTTAATCAACAACTTAAATAATTTATTTATTATGAATGTGAAATATACACGTGTCTATTGTGGTATATTATTTAATATATAAAAAGAAGTGAATGCTCTAGGGTATACACACCACTATAACAATTTCCTATTTCCACCACAATGACTATGAAGACTTGATTTCTGCTACTCTCACTCTTGAGCAAAGAAAGAGACAGAGAGTGGAAGATAAGAGACAAACATCCCCAACAACCTAGTATGCAGGTAAAAAGGGTCGTTCCTATCAGGGCCATTTCGAGGGCCATCACCAGGGTGGATTCTGAAGGAGGGGACAGCCCTCTAGTACTATATCAGCTGCTAGCAGCTCCCAAACTCGGTCTAGAGAGGATGATCCTCTATGTGGTACTTGTGATAGACGTCATCATAGGGAGTGCAGACGTGTCGGTGGGGCTTGCTTCAAATGTGGCCAATAGGGCTATATGAAGAGGGATTATCCTATGATGAAGGACAATGCACCAGCTCAAACCACAGCCTCAGCACCTACACAGACTAGAGGTGGCCACACAGGCAACACCAGGGCCACTTCTGAGATAGTCAATAAGCTAGGACAAGAACGGGCCCCAGCTTGGGCCTATGCCATGAAGGCCAGAGAGGACCAAGATGCCATTGAAGTTATTGTCGGTATGTTTTCCTTGCGTGGTTTAGATATATGTGATTTGATAGATCCTGGTTCCACACATTCTTATATTTGCACAAGCACATCTAAACAGCATGTTATGGTTAGTGAACCTTTATTATATGAGATTGAAGTAAGCAATCCTTTAGGCCACAGTGTTATTGTGAATCGAGTTTACAAGGGTTGTCTATTAGTTGGTCATGGGAAGGAATTCCCTACAGATTTGATAGAGTAAGCAACCCCTCCATGATTGTGATGCCATCCTAAGCATGGACTAGTTGTCACAACATGGCATAGTAGTAGGCTACCAAGGTAAATTTGTGAAACTCAAGACGGATGACCAGGGTATTATTACAATGAGAAGGGAGCTGTTTCCATAGTCCCCACATGTGATTTCAATGATAAAGTCCAAGAGAATATGAGGAATGGATGTAAGGCCTACTTAGCCCATGTGATTAATACTAGGAAGAGAGGTCCAGACCTTAGTAGTATCCCTACAGTGAGGGAGTTTCCAAATGTATTTCGAGAGGAATTGTCAGGTTTACCTGTAGATAGAGAGGTTGAATTTTCTATTGAACTCACTCCTGGCATAGCTCCCATATCAGCTACACCTTACAGAATGGCTCCATCTAAAATGAAGGAGTTAAAAGCCCAGTTACAAGAGCTGCTAGATAAAGGTTATATCAGACCCAATGTATCACCTTGGGGTGCACCAGTGTTGTTTGTGAAAAAGAAAGATGGGTCGATACAGTTGTGCATTGACTATAGACAATTGAACAAAGTGACTATCAAGAATAGATATCCTCTACCTAGGATTGATTATTTGTTTGACTAGCTTAAGGGTGCTAGTGTGTTTCTAAAAATTGATATACGATCAGGGTACCATCACTTGAGGGTTAAGACTGAGGATATAGCAAAGATTGCATTCAAGACTAGATAAGGGCATTATGAATTTGTGATTATGCCTTTTGGGCTAACCAACGCTCCTACAGCCTTAATGGATATGATGGATAGGATTTTCAGGCCGTATCTAGACCACTTTGTAGGGTCTTCATAGATAACATTCTGGTGTTTTCTAAGACACCAGAAGAACATGATCAGCATTTGAGGATTGTTCTATAGATCTTGAGGGAATAGCAGTTGTATCCCAAACTCTCCAAATATGAGTTTTGGTTGGATGAGATGGCCTTCTTGGGTCACATCATTTCTACAAACGATATTAGAGTGGACCCTAGCAAGATTGAGACAATTATGAGTTGGAAGCCTCCTAAGAATGTGATAGAGATCAAGAGATTCCTCGGACTAGCTGGGTATTATAGGAGATTTGTTAAAGGCTTTTCAATGATAGCTTCTCCTTTGACCAGGCTACTGAGAAAGGATGTCAAGTATGAGTGGAATGAGAAATGCTAGACCAGTTTTGAAAGATTGAAAAAGATGCTGACAAAGGCACCAGTTTTGACACAACCTATTCCAGATAGAGATTATGCGGTTTACAGTGATGCTTCGCATAGCGGACTAGGTTGTGTGTTAATGCAAGAGGGCAAGGTAGTTGCCTATACTTCTAGGCAGTTGAAGACTCATGAGAAGAATTACCCCACTCATGATCTTGAGTTGGCAGCCATAGTTTTTGCTTTGAAGATATGGTGACATTATTTGTATGGGGATAAATGTTATATCTATACGGATCATAAAAGCCTCAAGTACCTACCTACACAAAGAGATCTCAATTTGAGGCAGAGATGATGGTTAGAATTGATCAAGGACTACAATTGTGTGATAGACTACCATCCAGGCAAGACCAATGTGGTGGCCGATGCTTTAAGTAGGAAGATGGTGGTCGAGTTGCACATCAGACCTACACTTGATCAGGAGATTAGAGAAGCTCAAAGACAATATAGTCAGTTGATTGAGATTGATGAGGTAGTCTCTAAGGGGGAGAGACCTGGATATTCAGTTCAGCTAGATGGCAGTTTATATTTTCAAGGCTGGTTAATTATGCTTACTGATGTGTTCAGATGAAGGATACTTTAGGAGGCTCACAAGACTAGGTATTCAATGCATCCAGGCAGTAATAAGATGTATCAAGACCTCAGAGGTAAATATTGGTGGTCAGGTATGAAAAAGGATATCACATAGTACACTACCAGATGTTTGACTTGTCAGTACGTCAAGGCAGAGCATCAGGTGTCGTCATGTCTTTTGCAAGCGATCACGGTTCCCGAGTGGAAATGGGAGCAGATTTTCATGGATTTTGTTATTAGATTGGCAGTAACGCTCAGAAAATATGATGTTGTATGGGTGATAGTGGATCGACTTACTAAGTCAACACACTTTTTTGCCTATCAGGAGGGATTACTCCTTGAGCAGACTTGCTGAGTTATACGTCAGTGAGATTGTTCGGCTTCACAGAGTACCCTTGTCCATTGTGTCAGATAGAGACCCTAGGTTCACTTCATATTTTTAGGGTAGTTTGCAGAAAGCCATGGGTACTAAGCTTAGTTTCAACACAGCTTTCCACCCATAGACAGATGGTCAGTCAGAGAGGATTATCCAAATCCTCAAGGATATGATAAGTGGCTATATTATAGAGTTTACGGGCAGTTGGGAAAGATATCTACCATTGATGTATTTCACCTATAATAATGATTACCAATCCAGTATACAGATGGCTCCTTATGAGGCACTTTATGGTAGGAAGTGTCGCATGCCATTGTGTTAGACCGAATTAAGTGAGAGAAAGCTGGTGGGACCAGAGTTGATTCTAGAGACAGAAGAGAAGGTACAGGTTATTCAAGACAGACTTCGAACAACTTTTGACAGACAGAAATCCTATGTGGACCTCAAGAGGGGTGATAAAGAGTACACAGCAGGGGACAAGGCTTTCCTTAAAGTCTCCTCATGGAAGAAAGTATTGAGGTTCGGGAAGAAGGGAAAACTGAGTCTGAGATTCATTAGACCTTATGAGGTACTAGAGCGGATTGGTCTAGTTACTTATAGGCTCGCTCTACCTCTAGAGTTTAGCAAGATTCATGATGTTTTACACGTATCCATGTTGAGCAGATATAGGCCAGACCCTTCTCATGTGATTGCATCAGAGAGTATTGAGGTGAGACCGAATCTGACTTATGAGGAAGAACCAGTCCAGATTTTAGCCAAGGAAATTGAGCAACTCAAAAATAAGCAAGTTCAGTTAGTTAAAGTCCTTTGGAGAAACCACTCATCAGAAGAGGCTACATGGGAAAGCGAATGGGTCATGAGAGCCCAGTACCCACATTTGTTCAATGATGTACTTACAGGTAAATTTTGGGATGAAATTTCTTTAAGAGGGAGAGAAATGTAATGCCCACAATTTAGGGCCTAGAATTTATGCAAATTTTGGGGGTATTATGGTAATTAAAAGTTGAGGGGCAAATTTTGGCTTAATTTATGTTTTGGTGGGCAGAACTGAATCCCGCTTGGGAAAGGCCAGATCACGATCGGGAAAAGTTTCCCGCTTGTGGCACCAGTTTCCTAGTTAGGACTCGCCTCTAGACTATACATTATAAATACGTGATTTCACGTCTTTTTCCACCTCCATTCAAACCCTAGCTAACTTTGATAACCAGAAGACCTTCTGAACTCTCCTCCCTCTATCTCCATTGATTCTCCTTCACCTAAACACCTGAAAATACAATTGGGATTATTTTATCAAGGATTTAATTAGGGTTTTTGGTGTTTTCATCAAGAACACGAGTTATCATCCAAATAGCCCTTAGTTTCGAATTTATTCACCTCTGTTCTTGACTTTTAGAGGGGATTCAATAAGTATCTCATTCTCTAATACTCTTAGATTGGGTTTGACGGATTATTATCGTCTAGTTAGGATTTTTCTAATGTTTCGAAATTGTTCCTATAGAACAGAAGATATAGAACAGTTTGTGACCTTTATTCGTATGCCTGATACTAGGAAACGGGGCAAAAGATGGTAACAAATACCAGAACATGAGAGAAATGTTAGAGTGAGGGTTTTTGACTCCCTTGTTTAAGGTTTGTACATATAATCATGTTTATTCGCTTTCTGGCTATATGATTGCTAGTGAATAGGTATTTTTGAATCTTATGCCTTTGATAAATGCCATGAATAATGATTTGAATGGTTCGGACAGAATGGTGTGAATTAATGGCATGGATTATTCATGATATTTTATGTTTAAATCGGTATTCAATGAGTTAAATGGATTGTGGCATGTTTATGATGACCAAATGGCATGTTTAAATGATGTATGACATTTAGGAAATTGGTCATATGCCTTGAAATCAAGAGATTTGGGTCAGCATATGAAAACTATTTTTTATGTTGCTGATGTCAGGACTTTCCTGGTCAAAAAGGGGGAGTCCCGATCGGGACTTACCCTACCTAGGCCATATCAGCCCTACAATAGGCATGGCCAATAGTACCAATGCCGTAGTGGCACACAGTAGCATGCTGGAGTCCAAACTCACCTGTGTATGAGTGTTAGTTACTGAATATGATGGTATAAATGTGTAAGCCTTGTGTTCTATGTTATTAAATGGAGTACTTATGAATATAATTTTAATGAAATTTTGCCTAAGTGATATACCATGATGTGAGATGAATTGACATATACATGATGATACATGGATCACGATGCAACGTGATATGGAAACAATGATATGAATGTTAATATGTTGAAATGTGATAAGTTGCTATGCGAATATCATGGAAAAGTTATTATGATCTTGGAATAAAGCTCATGCGATTAAAAAAATAGAAAAGACATAAATAGCCTTACTCGTACTAGAACTAACTATAGGATAGATGGCATGCCATTAAGGGTGGTTACGGTACCGAAGGTTTATCCATGCATTTATTATTGGACAAGGTGGCTTCAACTCTGAAATCACCCTTGACCCGAATTGTTAGCAACTATTATTATTGACTATGAGACAAGTTGGCTTCAGCACCGAGAGCATTTTTTTCTCAGGCACAGATACAAACAATTATGATTAGGTAGGTAGGGTGGCTTCAGCTCCGATAGCGCCCCTATTCACAACCCGTATTCGGTAGTCTAGTATAGAGTTATTGGGCAATTTAAATGAATAAACGAAAACAGGAAAATGTAACATAATGTGAGGAATATGGAAAGGCTTCTGCTTACCAAGTACGCTATAGTGATACGTAACGATTTGATTAGCATGATGACAGGACTACAATTATATGAATTGAATTATAAGATGAAGTGTTATTTTATGACTTTCACATAATAAATTATATGATTTGAACATGTATGATATGAATGATAGAATTTATATGATTATATATACCACTAAGCTTGGGTGGGTTTCCTACACGTAGGTCTAGAGCTATAGGAAGAGTTGATAAGGAGATGTCGAGTTAGTCAAATCCAAAGTCAACTCATTATGCATCTCTTTTCATTTCATACAATTTGGGATAGAACTGGACTTGTTATATTTGCATTTTGGATTTATGGTTATGAACCCTAGAAGTCATAGTATTTTTATGGATGTTTTATTTTAGGCATGTTTAGCCCTAGTTTACAGATCTTATGATTTTGTTTTTTTATAAAGGCATGGACTTATGTTATTCTATATATGGATATATGTTGATAAGTATGATCAGACAAACCATAGTATTATATGTTTGAGCGATAAGGACTTAAAGAGGAACAATAGTAACAAGTATGTGGTAGCACTCCCTCGTATAGCGGGCTAGTATGCTATATGGGAGGGTGTTACAGCTCCTATTCTCTTGGGATTTTCTCCTTGTTACTTCTTGCCCAAGTGATTTCTTATAGGCATAGGTTCTCAACCTTTATGGACTTTGGGCTTCTACTATGGGCTTAGGCCCTAATTCTATAGGCTACAAAAATCTTGTGCAAATAATTGCCCCCCGCATATAGTACGGCCATGGGCCATAACTGTATGGATATAAATTTTTGAAATTCTCTGTCTTTTCTCCTCTCTAGACTTGGAGTTTCAAAGGCAGAAAAAAGAAAAATTACAGTATTTTGAGAAGTCAGAGATTCATTTCCTAAAAGATTTAATTTCAAATTTAAACATCTCTCGTTCTCTCTCCTAAAATCCAAAATTTTAATCTCTAGAAACAATATTTTCTCTCATTCTTCAACCTCTCCATCTTCCATAAATCCACCTAATCCATCTTATTCCAACTTTCCTCAAATTTCCAATCAAAAATCACAAAACCTATTTGAGAGAAACATCAAACCTGATGCTTTATCACCCTTCTCACTGCACAATAAAGCTTCAGCCACCATCAAATCACGTGCTTCTTCAACTATAGGTGCTTCACCTCCTATTACCTCAAAGCCCAAGCCACCGCAATTCAAGAGTCACCCGAGCCAAGCAAGACCTATACGCGAAGACCCATATCTCGTCATACCCATCTTCTATCAATAGGTAACTTTCTTCTTTCTTTCATTCTTTTGGGATTTTATGGCTCTAAGGACTAAATTTGTGTAAAGAAATTGTTGGATAAATCTTTGAAATAGATTCTTTGGTGTCTCTTTGTAGTTCCATCTTCTGCCTTAGTGATAAAACTCTCTGCTGGAAAATCCCTCCCTTAAGTTTCCATTAGAAGAAAACTTAAAGGTAATTCCCTAAGACTTGACACTATAATTGTGCCTTGAGTTTGTTGTATAGTAGGATAAAATTTCTCTCTGCTCAAGCAATTTTTATGAGCCTTATTGGTATTGAATTTAGCTTGAAGAGCTTGTTTCAGCCTAAGGAGTATAATGGCTTCAATGAACTTTACTGATGCCTATATAGTCTCTAGGTTGGAATAATTATATCATAGCCTGAAACTTGCAAATTATAGCTCTCTTGGGTAATGGGTGATGAAAGGAAATATTTTAGCTTGAATCCTAATGGGAATTCGGCCTAGGGATTGTTTAGAATTTATTGGGTTTTGCCTGTCACTGGTAAATATTTAAAAACGGCACTAGAGAGCTAAATCAAATACCTAGATTTTATTTACAGTTGATGAATATTTAATGTAGAGAATGTTGCAGAGCTAATGAAGTGAAGAAAGCATCAACTGCTGGTGAGCAGCTACTGGTGAGGGCATCATTAGGGACTTTTTATTAAAGATACCAATGGCATCTTCTCCTTAAGGTAATATCTCAAATTCCTCTCTTCTTGCTGATACCGATGATAAGCCTTATTTGCCCTGAGGTTGTAGCTTGGTGTGATGATGGAAGTCATTGATCAACATGATCAACATGGCCTTTAGGCCTAGGCCAACCTCTGGGTATGTTATGTGCTAGATCTTATAGGATATCTGTGAACTAGAGAAAAAGAAGAGTGGCCCTAAGGCCTACTTTTTCATAGGTACAAGATAACATAAATATTTTTATTTGTTGATACAGTGGCCCTTAGGCCTACTAACAAACAAAAACCTATTTAGCTCAATACCTTTCTTTTCTATCCCTAGAGAGCAATTAAGGAGGTCTTTTGAGTCGGCCCCTTCTTTGCTTTTTCTATCTTGATGTTATTCTCCTTTTTTAATTTAAATATACTTAGAAAGGTAAGTGATGCAACATTGCATTGAAAAGTTATGAGAACATCACCTACCCAGATAGTTTTTAGCTTCGGCTCTAGCTCATCAAACCTTCCTACTGATTCTGAATGTTCTATAGACTTGGTTCTCTCAATCATCTTCTTTGGTTAGTCCACTTCCTCTAGTGCTAACCTATCCCTAATAGGAACCTTCTTTCTTTTTTTTATTGTTCTTTGCCTCTATAACCTCCTTTTATGGGTCCTTGTTAATTTTTGAGAGAATTTCCTATGTTGGACTTGGTCCCATTATTGACTAGCTGGTATTGGATGTGGCACCACAAATCTCTTCCTAGTGAGTTACCTTTCTTTGGTTACCTTTGGGGTTGAATGTCTTTTAGAGCATTGGCACTCTCTAGGCACTTCTTACCTTCTAGAACTTGGAATTGGAACAGCTCTATCTCTCCAAGTGAATAACTAATCCCTAAAGTATTTTTTTTTTCAAAAATTGGCCTTAGGTAGGCATAATTCCTCCTTCCGTGCCTTGGAGAGTGTTTACTCCTATAGAGTTTTTTTTTTCAAGAACCGGCCAATTATAGGCTTGATCTATTTCTCTTTGAACTCTTAGGTTATCCTGCATAATAAGCTCTTTAAGAATCCAAATCTTTTCAATCTTCAGATTAGGTACTAACCTTTTTATTTTTCTTCTTCTCTTATAATCCAAAAAGGATCTAAGGTTATAAGTTGTTATATTTGCTGAAGCCACAGGGGGAAATAGGTCCTCCTCAATTACCATAGCCTCCTTACCGGGAAACTTCAATATCCTTTTATTGATTCTATCCTGTATCACATTGCTAAAACTCCAATAAGAGTTAGTGCTATAGTTCCATGAATCGTGATACTTACAGTAGGTCTTACCCTTTAGTTCCTCCTTGGATGGTGTATGGTACTCAGGAGGAAAACTGATGACTCTTTGACTAAGAAATCAAAGATCTCCTCAGTCTTAGAAACTTCAAATGTATACTAGAGCTAGTTATTTGAAACTTCATTCTTTTTCCATAGGTTTGGAGTCTTCTTCACTAGCATAGGACATATATAAGAACTAGTGTTATTTAAGTCAACAGTAGCAACTTTAGGTATTACCTCTTGGCAATATATCCCTAAAGCTACCCTTTTTCTGTGGTTTTCCTCCTTAAGGGGCTCTTCATATTCTGAAACCTTGGCAGCCATCTCACAAAAATCTTTGAACTCCATTCCCTAGAACTTCTTTCTTAACTCTATGTCAAGGCCTCTCTAGGCCATTTTGACATACTGTCTCAAACAAATGGATCTTGCACCGATTCCTCATATTTTTGCACCTTGCAATAAAGAGATCAATCATCTCTCCACTCTTTTGGGTGATTCTAGAGAGTTTTGTTATACAGATTTATGGTTCGACTTTATAGAATTGGGTGTGAAATGGTCTTTCCATTTCCTACTATATTAATATGGAGTTTCTAAGAAGTGTATCATACCATGTAAAAGTCGTACTAGTTAAAGAGTTAGGAAATAAATTGAGTTTGAAGTAATGAAAGTTCTCATAATTGGCTAACTCTATACTGAATAGTAAACCTAGCTATGTGTTCCAGTGTTGACTGCCTATCCTCTTCATAGAAAAGTGTAAAGTCCGGTATTCTGTATCCCTTGGGTAGGGATTCCCCCCTATCAATCATCTCTTGATAAGGTTTGTGGAATTTAGGGCAGCCTGTTTGTCTGAGGCCAAGCCCATATAGCTCTCGAACCACCTCCCTCACTACCTCTATGTCTACTTATGCTAATGCTAGAACTGGAATTGGAATTGGTGCTAGGGCTAGTACGTACACCTGCATAAAAGGCACATGAGTTTGTTGTTCCTTATTTATACCTATTCCAAAAGGTGCTTATGAATTGCCCCCCGAGCCTCCAATAAAGGGTAGTGGTTCTCCATAGGTTCCAGGTTGATCGGCAGGATTAATATAGGCAAATATCCTTTGGGGAGTGGTTCTAGTGCTGGTGCGGCCACCGGCCCCAAGGCCTAAAGTCCTTTCTTCTCTGAGGTGCAGAGGGGTGTACCTTGCCACACTTTGAAATTGTGAGAGGTGGAAGTCACCTACTTCACAGTCGATCTCGGAGTGCTGCCTCCCGAGCTCATCAGATGATTGCCTAGGGACAGGGTCTTGCTTGGGTGCAACCACCTATTGCTTTGGTTCTTCCTTGATTCCAGTTGCTAATTTCTCCTAGGAGATGGATTGTTGAGTCAATTCCTCAACAATGGTCCTGGTCTGGCTGCTTGTTTGCTCAATCATATGCTTCAAGTGCTCGGCTATACTAGCTTCAAACTTTTGAACCATTTCTTCTACCAAAGGCCTGAACACATCAAACATGTTATAATTGTTAGTAGATGGACTCTTATTTCTTTCCTCCTCTTCAACATGCTGAGGAAATGTGAGTTTCTTAATTTGTTTCACAATGAGCGGAACTATTCTTTCCTATTCTCCAGTTGGACCAATAGATCCTGAGCCCTAAGACTCCATAGCTTCCTTACTTTTAGTTTCAATAGGCATGTAGTAGTAACCAAACGTGTCCCACTAGGCATGACAAAAATATGTTGCTATAAAAAATAGAAATTAGTGCGAGCATGCTAGGAAATTAAAGTATTTCTAAACTAAAATGAAATTTGTGTCTTGACTTCTAATCAATTGACTATAGATCACTAAGTTTCCTTGACAATATTCCTAAATTTGATTGCTAGAAAATAATAATAGTGAATGAAAAAAAATGTTGACAATACTGCAAATTGAGCTAGTGAGCAATGTAATGTCCACTAGTTTGGACTCCAAGAAGTGAGCTATGTCAAACTGGGTGGAGTCTAATTTGAGGTCAAAGAAAAATTAAATAATAATAATAATAATTTATCTACAAATTAAATTGAAAAGAATAAAAAGTTTTGGGGTCAGTCAATAAGGATAGGAAAGATTGAGAATTGAAATAATAATTAGTCAAAATTGATTTTAATTAGATAAATTTATCACTCTCACCATTAATGCATGTCTAGATTTTTCAAGTATTTAGTTAATTAAGATATATTAAAAAAATAGATTAAATTTCCACTTGATTCTATGATATTCTAAATTGTTCTTAAAATATAATTATTTATTAATAATGATTAATCAATTCTAGAAAATTATAGAAGAGGTGCAAGGTCGGTTCTATAACCGACAATCTTTTGTTATATATAAGGCCATTGGCCGTTTGTGTGAAGGGGGGTGGTGAAAGTGTTTAAATGTTTATGCATGTGTGTGGGTAAAAGTATGTGTATGTGTGTGAAAGTGTTTATGCATGTGTGTGTTTTGTTATGCATGTGTATTTGTGTAAAATAATAATAATAATTTAGTTTAATATAAATGTGAGTTTTAAAATAATAATAATAATAATAGTGTATTTGGAAATATAGTAATTTGTAGAAATTTTAAGTTGGAATGGGATTTACTTATTTGCATGAAATATAACATCTTGACTGATAAATGTGATTAAAGATGTGAAATTATTATAAGAATGAATAACTTCATGGAATATCTACTATGTGACTATTATTAACTGTCGTTTAATTGGAATTTTAATATACATTAACAAAGGAATAGAAACATGATAGACGAGAAATATATTAGTTAGAGAGTTAAACATGCATTGACAAATTACAGATAAATGATCATATGCTAAAAGAAATTGTCTATCTAGAATTTTGTGAAATATGTGAATGTAAGCCCATGACTTATACCTTGACTAGAATGAGATAGATAGATTAGCATGACAATTAGGGAACTTGAATATCACGATCCAAATCGGGGACCGTGACCGTCGCTAGGGAATGGGTAGGCTTAAGACCACCAAAACTCGTAGCAAGTCCAAACATAAATATATCTCGTATCTCAATCATGTATTAATATAAACCCTGCTAAATGTATACTTATAACCATAATATCACCAAGGGAGAGGGTATACTCATCCGATATATTTCCATATAATATATACTCTAACATTCCTGTATAAAGTGCTGTGGAAATTTAGAATATGCAATACAATAAGATAAATAATTTATATATATATATATATCTCAAGCCCTTGCAAAGTGAAGAAAATGCAGGGCAATCCAAAACAATATTAAGAAGATTTCTACTACTTGACAAAAAATAAATAAGAGGAGTCAGCTTCCACTGAGTAAATCAATATCATATAACTTTATAATACACAGTCACATAATATTATACTAATACTATATATATACATGCAATGAGTTCATGTATCATGAAGAATCAATTATTAAACAATTAGGTGAGTAACTCAAGCAGAACCCTAAACCTCTATTGCACTTGCCAATGGCTCTCTTAATTCCAAATGACTGGCGTCCTGAAAGCAACCTCAACTAGGGTCCTTCTCTATAATCATTCACTTATCCAAATGTTGATGATGCCCTGAGAGACAAACTCAATCAGGGTTAACACCCTCAGCATCCCTATACATATCATATCATATATATTTCATTCCCTGAAAGACGAACTCGACCAGGATATCTTATCAATTCATCCATAATCATAAAATAATTATCGGTATACGCACAGTCCTGATGTAACCAATCAGGTAGCACGTTTTGCTATAGTTCTTATCACAACAATCATATCACAATATCACATCACAGTCACACCCAATCACATTTCCAGCAAATTACATTCAAGCATATAATAATAATAATAATAATAATAATAATAATAATAATAATAATAATAATAATATATTATTTAGCATGCCAGAAAAAATGTAGGGAAGAGAGGTAGCATGTTATAAAATCATATGATATTAACTTATAAATATGTAGATTTCCTCAATTGGCCTCTTTTACGACTTTGGAGTAACTAGTGGGGCATCTAAAGAATATATAAAAATATAAAAAATATTAATATAATATCAAGAATAAATCATAAGTCTATACTCTTCTAAGATTTCTATATATAAACCTTTATTCAAACTTTAACATAATTTTTACCGAAAATTCGACAACACGTCCTTTAAAAACTAAACAACCCCCCGCTTACGGGTCATAATCTTATAAAATATATCATCATCATCTCAATGCAGTCAATTACAATCCAGATCTCCAATTTATTATATACCCGATCAATATACATAATTAACTCAATAATTCATAACTTATCCATAATTCAACTTTGTTAATAACCACCTCATAATTCTATTATAATGTCTAAATATATTCTCCAATAATTTTTATAATCATGCAATCGATCAAATTACTCAATAAAATAAATTTATCACATTAATTAAATAATATACGTAAATTTTACAAATAAATTCATATATCACTATCTAAAAATGGTATGAAGGTGTGGTTGGTACTGAATGACTCAATTTAATAAGCTAGAGATTCTGCCCAAAAACATTTGGTCATTGGTTACCGAACTCCAATGACCGGAAAATTTTTTACGGCGATGAAATAATGATCGGATGGTACCAACATCTTCCTTAGGATGTGGGGACTCCAAAAGTACAAGTCATGTGTCTTGGAAGTGACTGGAAATGCCTAGATCTATAAAATTTCTAACGGCTCATATGAGAAAACCTGAACTCCGATCAAGCTTGAAATGACGATATCTGGAGCTCCAAAAGTTCAGTCCAAGTTTTTTGGACCTCCTGAACTCATTTTCAGTGTCAAAATGGTGAAAAAAGGCCAGGAAGGTGGAGAATCGGTAGGGGTAGCCTGACGTCCAAAAATTGTCCAGCTATTATTGGCCAATCTGGTAGGATTTCTAAAAATCTGATGTTACCAAAGTGTTGGGGAGGTCAAAACCTACTTGCAGCCTAAATTTTGCATTGATCGGAGGTCGTTTGGATGGTGATCGGAAATAGAAATAGTGGTGGAAGGAAAAAAAAAAGAGAAGAAGAGAGAGAGAGAGCTGAAGGAGAGAGAGGGCTGACACTATATTTATAGTCAGTGGCACTTTCACAATTTTTATATCAACTCTCAAGTTTTACGAAATTTTACCCACAAAAATAATTAAATCATGTATTATGAAAATTAAGGCTATTACATTCTCCCTTCCTTAAGGAAAAATTCATCCTCGAATTTTTGAAAGTATATTACCTTAAGACTGGAAGAGATATGGCCAGGAATCCTGCATATCTTGCTCTGCCTCCCAAGTACACTCCTCATATGAATGATTTTTCCACCTAACCTTCACCATCGATATGCTCTTAGAACGAAGCTGTCTGACTTGAGTGTTTATGATTTCTACTGGCTATTCTTCATATGACAAGTCTTCATTCACTTCAACACTCTGAGGTTGCACTACATGGGAAGGATCTAGAACATACGTCCTCAATATAGAAATATAAAACACAAGATGAACATGGGAAAACACTAGGGGTAATGCCAACTGATAGGCCACTTCACTAATTATGTATAGGATCTCGAAAGGTCCTATGTAACATGGAGCTAGCTTTTCGTTCTTACCATATCTCTTTACTCCTCTCATTGGTGACACCTTCAAAAACATATATTCACCAATTCCAAATTTCATATATTTCCTCTTAGGGTCTGTATAACTCTTTTTTCTACTGAAAGCTGCCTTCAAATGCTCATTAATGATATGAATCTTCTCTGATGTAATTTGAACCAATTCAGGACCTGCCAATTTCCTTTCACCTACCTCTTCCCAACATATAGGGGATCTACACTTTCTGCCGTACAATGCTTTATATGGTGCCATCTCAATATTGGCATGATAGATATTATTATAAGCAAATTCAATCAAAGGTAAGTGCTAATCCCATTGTCCTCCAAAATCCATAACACACATTCTCAATATATCCCCTAATATTTGGATTGTCCTTTCTGATAGTCCATCTATCTGAGGATGAAAAGTTGTACTAAAGTCTAATCTAGTACTAAGCTCTTCCTATAACTTCCTCTAGAATCTCGAGGTAAATTGTGGTCCTCTATCTGACACTATAGAAATCGATACCCTATGAAGACATACAATTCTCTTAATGTACAACTTAGCATACTTAGCCACAGAATAAGTCATCTTCACAGGTAAAAAGTGATGGGTTTTGAGCATGTATCACATACATGTTATGCAGCGGAAAATAAAATTTTTCAAAACCCGAATCAAAGGATTATACATGTGCCAATTAAAACTAATTTAACTAAAGAAAATTCAGAATTTATACCTTTATAATT
>CATIWF010127415.1:0-136222 GCA_949630135.1 Balakata baccata
GGATGAATACTCCATTCATTGGATTATCTGACATGAGTTGTCCAACCATGGCTTGCTCTTTCACTATTGGAATATTATGTGCTTTAAGTTGATGATTTGGACCCAATCCACTTAGAATCAATAGTTGTGGACTTCCTAATGCTCCAGCTGACACTATAATTTCATTTTTGGATCCTTTCTTTAAATAAGCTCTATGAATAATTCTTGACTCATCTCGGAACTCCACTCCATAGGCCATCAGCCTCGATTTTCCTGCTCAATTATAAACAACAATATGTGAAAATTCTTAAACTATACTTAAGAATTTTGTAGTAGATTCTAGTAAAATCCACCTTTGGTTTTAAACAAAATCTTATGCACAGAAGCATGCAAAAGCACAGTAAGCCCACTTGGATTGGCATAACGCAATAAATCAGCAGCAGTATGCCTCTTGCCATTTTGATCAAAAATGGTGCCCCCAACCTTAGTTCCATAAGTATGGTCATAGCTGAAGCGATTATTAGGTAATACACCAACTTCCAAAAGTGAATCCCTCACTGTCGATTGCCATGGCCCAAGTTTTGGCTTGAAAGCAACCACCTTCTCTACCCACTCATATGATTCCTTCACCAGCCCTTGATCCCATCCGACATTCCTGCATGCAATCTTACTTTATTAGCAATAAGTTTAGGCTTGTTTAATATATATATGTATTTTGCTATATATACCTTATATATTCAACACTGGCTCGAGTGTAAAATCCAGCATTGATGCATGTTCCGCCACCTAAAACCTGAGCACGGACATTGATCACTCCATCTTCAGAGACAAATCTTTGAGATGGAGATGTAGAAGAATGATCTGAGAACATAGCACCAAAGCCGGCCATGTTGGTGATGTTAGGATTGCCATAGGGAGAGCCACCACGTTCCAAGAGCAAAACACTAGCGTTTTGTGAGAGAGTAGCGGCTAATGGGCAGCCAGCCGTGCCACCACCAACAATGATGTAATCGTAGTATGATATTGCAGGAGCTGAGCTTGAATTGTGCATGAAAGAAAAGTGTGGACCTGTGTAGAGAAATATAATTTAATTAACTTTGGTTTTTTTTTTTTTTTTATATAAAAAAGACACAGGTAAAAGCAACACTTTAGTTAATTAATAAAAGGTAAAATTCAATTGTAGAAATCAACTTGAATTCTGTGCTAAATCAATTCAAAAACTTTTGGATCGTATCAAGGTTAATATCGCCTGAGAATGACTATAACTAATTAGGTAAAAAGTCAACCAGTTTTACTTTTTTTTTTTTAATATAAAATTGCAGATATATGCACTATTTTTTAAGTGGGATCATGAATTAATAATTATTTCAAACTCAATACAATTAATTTTTTAAATTGTTCCTTCAACGTAAACAGAAAGAAAAAGTTTTATACCTTTAGCATTAGCAGAAGCACAGAAGCCACAAAGAAAAATAAATCCAAGGAAACAAGCAGTAAGACCCATATTTTTCTGAAGTAAGTACAATTTGTGACAAAGAAAGAAAGAATGACAATGCTTATATAAGTTTCCAAGTCAACTTTTTGGGGAAAAAAAATAGTCAATTCAAAGAGAAAAATTAGCAACTTCAAGTAATTATATGCTTCTGAAATTTAATTCCACAGGTCAATGGTTTTACAAGTGCTCAGAAATTTACTGATGATTTTGACAAATGGAAAGAACCATTATTTTCCAGCAGAAAAATCACCAATTTTTGTAAATCTTTTGTAGTTGTATTAAAGTAATTATTTCTTATCTATCCATTTTGTATATTGTTTAACTGCATTAAAATATTAATATTCTAGTATATATGGAACAAAGTGATAAAAAAATTGTACCATGCAGCATTATTATTTCATGTAAGAAAGGCAATTAATTGAGCCAATTGGTATTATTTTGGAAATCCGATTATAATGTGTACATTATGCATTATGACCTTTTAATAATACAGCAAAAATGTAACTATTAGCGTGTTCTTCTCTTTTTCTTCTGTTTTTTGCTCAAGGAGATTATATATTCTAAATTTATTTTAATTGATTCTTCTTCTTCTCTTCTTTTTTTTATTCAAAGAGAGAAAAAAAAAATATATATATATATATATAGGTATAGTAAGATCAAATATTGGTACTAACTATGTAATTAATAATGATAGTTGGTTGACGGAGGTAATAGTAAGGAATATTTTCTTGGAATAATTAATTATATATCGTGAATTATAGTAATGAATTTATAGTTGTATTTTAGAATTTAATAATTCATTATTTTGAATTTATTAGTTCATCATTTAAAAAATATTGGTTCATCGTATATTTATCACTTACAAATTTAATAATTACAATTTGCAAGACTCATCATTTTAATCTTGAAAATTCATTGTTTAGAATATATCAAATAGTCTATCTATTTTCCTATTTACCTATATTTATGAGTTTTATATCATCCAACAACCTCTCTATCTTCCTTACTTATTCACTCTGTAAAATTACATCTTTCCTCCTTAGATTTAAGAGCCACAATAAGCTTCTTAGCAATATTTTATTATTTTTCTTTCTTTTGTTTTTCTTTCTCTTTTTTTTTGTCTCTTACTCTCTCTCTTTTATTTTTTTTAGATAGTTTTATTAATAAAAATCTAAAATAAAGAGTAAAATAAGAAGTATTGTTGGAATGCACATAATTTTAAAAAAAAATTAAAATAGGAATTGAATTTTTTACAATATAATAGTGAGTGAAATATGGAGTATTGTTAAAGCTAAATGCTCATCGATTACAATTTGAAAATTCATGGCTTATAGGTCAATGTTTATATCAAAGAGGTGTGCTACCAGCACTTTCTTATACAATTTTCACCATATAATTTCAATGTAAAAATGACATGTCTTTTTTTTATAAAGCACTAACTTTTACTATAAAAATATTAATATTTTATAAACAAAAAAATGCATGTCATTTTTTTATTGAAAGCATATGGTAGAAATTGTATAAGAAAGTGTTGGTAACACTCCTTTATATCAAATTTATTATCTTCAACCTTCAATAATTTTATTCTCTCTTTATATTACTCATTTTTAAATCAAATATCTTCATTTTGAACCATTTTCTTCCACAAAATATATCAAAACTAATGTTTTTCATCCAAAACAATAATAAAAATAACTAAAACATTAAAAAAAATACCAAAAAATAAAATCAAATATGCAAATTAAAAAATTTTATCTCTCTAAAACAAACTAAAAATATATAGAATTTATTGGTTCATTGTTTTGAATTTGAAAGCTCAGCGTTTAAAAAGCTAAAAGTTCATCGCTTTGCTACCAAATTTATTATTTTCAACCTCTAACGACTCCATTTTCTCTTTATATTACTCATTTTTAGTTCAAATATTTTTATTTTCAACCATTTAATTACTTCCATAAAATATATCAAAACTAATGTTCTTCGTCCAAAACAATAATAATAACTACAACATTCAAAAATACTAAAAAATAAAATCAAATTTGCAAATTAAAAAATTTTCTCTCTCTAAGACAAACTTAGAATATGCAGAATTATTTTCTCTCTTTGAACTCTCGTTGAACAGTAAAAAGAAGAAGAATAGGATTAAAATTGGCAATAGAGAAAAAAACTTCACTGCACGAAAGTTAATAATTGGTAAGAAAAACTCTTGCTATTGTCTACAGTACATAAAAGACAAAAACTTGAAAAAAAAAAAGCACCGTTTCATTGATGGGTCACATAGATGCATGGCATTTCAACGCCCTTAATTTGGTGGGTAAGCACATAATGGATTGCTTGGAAGCCTTACGCAGACAGTGGTAAACCCATTATGGATATTGCTTCCAAGAATTCAAGCATGTGAAACCAACAAATCGCGTAAGGGCAACCAATGTGTAAAACGCTTCAACTACATATTCAAGGGGAGCAGTTCGTGGCTCAAAATTCGGTCAATTGCCAGACTCTAAGAATTCTCCACTAAAATGAGCCAAAGGTGATTTCCTTTTATTTTCCATTTTTTTTGTTTCAACCATTTAGTCATCTAGACTCGCACAGGATAAATCCATTACAAGGTAAAACTCAAGTTTTATTTTCCATTTTTATTATTATAATAACTTGAAGTTTGACCATTATCATGGTCATGGACATAAAAATACTCTCTATGAATTTTTTTTGAAAGCATAATTAGTGGGCATGATCAAATCTCGCATAAACAGATATGGGAAGTTGCTGAGTTCTAAGATAGATTTAAATTCATGCCAAATTTTGAGTTTTAGCATAGATTTATAATCCGATATAGCTTGAACTGCAGGTCACGAGTTATCCGAATCATGTTTTGACCGGCTGATGTATTAATTTTTTTCGATTATGCTTAATGGGAATTTTATACATCATCGGACTGAATTAGTAAGCAGTCTAATTTCTTTTTTTTTTTTAATAGTCAGACTGATTGGTCCTATTCGAATTTAATAATGATAGTGTAAATACAGAGTTCACCAAATTTGAAAAGCATAATATATTTAAAAGTATTGCCTTTTTTATGAGTCAAGATAACTGAAATAATTGATTATTGACTGCTAAAAAAAGCTTCCACCAAGTTCTAGTTAGTGGCAAGCCAAGATAAATGAAATTAAAAGTGCCTTAAGAGGAAGATTGGTGGAAAGAAGTTGAATGGGAAAATGATTTTTAACCTTGATCACAGAATTTTGCTTTTATTACAGGAAAATTATAAAAAATTTTGTCTCAAAAAATTCATTTAACTAATGTTTTTATTTCACTAAAGTCACTTCCGACCAATTTTCTTATATAGGTTACTAAAAATTTAATGTGACAGCTGACGTGTCACTAGAAATCTGATACAGTGGCTGATGTGTCACTGGAAATCTGACATGGCAGGTGATATATCACTGGAAAATTGGTATGAGTAACTTTAATGAAATGAAAATGTAGTTTAGTAATTTTTTTTTTATAAAAAAAGTTTTGTGATTTTACAGCAAACTTCAATAATCATGAATGAAATTAACACAAAAATGAAGCTTTCGTAGCCACAAATTTTTAATCATGTTTTAAATCGTAGTTAATTATATTTAGAATGTAATTAATGATTGCATTATATGAGCTATTATTCTACGATCTCTCCTTTTAATTATAGCTTCCAACAAAGAAATGTTATTTGTCTCAACTGACTAGCATAAAATATTTATACTTTTAATGTAAGTAAAATAAAATAAGTAGATGGGTGGATAGTGTACAAATAGTTTATGTTAGTTGGAAAAAAATATATTGAAATAAATAGCATTTTTCATAAATAAATAAAAAATCTCTATAGCCACTAAAAGTGTTTATTTTCCTTTTTTTTTCAATATTGACTCAATTTATTATATCAACCATAGACTAAAAATATATAGTGACATGTACAGAATTTAATTTGAATCAACCAATGTAAATAAAGCTATTTAATTCAAATTGAATTTCAAATTAAGTTCACAATATAGTATAATTCCTCATTTTAATTCAATACAGAGGAATATAAGGAGCTTTTTCTCTTTTTAGGGTATTTTAATAAACTGTTTATTAATTTAGGGTCAATAAATTGAAAATTCCAGATTTAGGATTTTTTGTAAAGTATTTTCCATTTTAGGTTGGAAATGGATGTGGAGGATAAGAAAGAAGCTATCTGCTTCTCTAAGTAGCGGACACTGCTTGTCCGCCATTAGAACAAACGGAAAGCAGCTTTTGTCTTTTTTTTTCTCTCTCTAAAACAGCAGGTTATTACTCTCTTTTTTTCAACTCTCTTTTTTTCAACAATGCTTAAGCCAACAGCATTTTGTCATATTATGAAGTTGCATTCTTTTTTTTTTATTTATGAAAATAAATCATGAAATTAATTTTTTAATTTTTATATATAAAAAAATTATGCATGTGGTATCAAGTATTTTTTTTATCAGTTTATATATAAAAGGAAATTCTGAATTTAATTTATTAATTTTTGTATATTAAATGAAATTTTGAATGTGACATTAATTTCTGCATGAGACTTTTTATGTAAATATTTCAAATTTAAAGAAAAAACTTAATTATACTTGTAAACATTACATTAGTAATATAATAATAATTTTTACAATTTATGTGAATTGTCTCGTCAATATTATATGAACATTATTATTATTATTATTATTATTATTATTATTATTATTATGTACAAGAATTGTATATTTATTTATTATATAAATAATAAATAACAAAATAATAAATATTATTTTTTAAAACATTCTTTATCATTTCACAATTATTTAATATGTTAACTCCCTTTTTATTTTATATTTATTATTATTATATTAATTATTTTATTTTATTTATATTATAATATTTAAAATATACCTTTCCACCTATTTGTAGGTCTCTTAGGTGGCAGTAATGTTTAATTTATTTCATTGTTGCATTGCATGGCAGCATGCATGGTATGATGCAGAGCTGAGGCGGTTGAAAGAAAGGTTGTCCGCTAGTCTGAGAAGCAGACTCCACTGTCCGCTTTCTTGCATAGCAGACACGCACAGTCCGTTTCTTCATTGAGCGGCCAGCTATTTCTTTGACTCATTTCTGCTGTTGACAACCTTATATAGAGAATTTTTACAAATTTCACCCTAAATTGGTAAATTGTTTATCAAAACAACCTAGAATGAGAAAAAGCCCGAATATAAGTATCTAAACTATAATAGGCTCCATTTAGCAGAGACCTGAAACTTTATTAGTTTCCAATTGAATTGAAGAATCAATGTGCTAGGAAATGAAGATTATATTTACAACAAATAATAGGAAATTGATGACTGAAAAAAAAGGAACAAAATTGAAAAACTGGTCTTCTGGCCAAATCACTAATTTTTATACACCATAATCAATAGAGTGAATTGTAGGTAAAGCAGGTGGCAATGATGGAAGCTACGCAAATGAATAAGGAAGGAAGAAGTGTGGCGTTCAAGAGCTTATCACGGCCTAAGTAGCCAGCTAAGGTTATCGTGCCATCTGCGATTACACGAGCTATCGTCCCTGCTTCAGTAGATAGAAGTCCACCGTTATAGGTTCCACGAGAAAGCCTGGATGACATTACCCGAGAGAGCAGTGACAAGTTTACGCCTGGAGAAAACAAAAAAATCCATTACCAGTCATGAGATTATTGTATAAATATTTGGAGTGAAAAATTTGAGAATGAATGATTTCCCACCTTCGAGCACTTCAGCAGAAACGAACATGATTAGTCCAGAGCAGACATATTGTGGAACAGTGTAAGGACTTATGATTTTGAAGCTCAGGAGTATTCCTATGCAAACCACAATTTCTGATGCCAATAAAATTTTCCTGCAATCAGATCAATGAGGAAAAACTGCATTAGTAGAACACAACAAAAAATTAAGAGCTTCATGTTATGAAGCATAGGTTCAATAGAATGCTATGAAAAGAGAGCTAAAAGCTTCCTGTTACTCTTGTTAGAAGCTTTACCTGTCTTCAAACATGTTACTAATGTAGCTTCCAACAACAATATTTACTGGAAGAACTGTTACGCCTAGAGAAGCGAGAAAAATAGCCACTGCACTTGTTGACCAACCAAAGTAGTATGTGGTAACAACACTAGATTCCGAGAGTAAAATCTCCATCGCATATTTTAGCATGAAATATATCAACAATTGAACCTGATGACATCAAAGAATGTTTACTCGAGTAAGCCTGTTTTTAGGATAAAATAAAACGAGCTAGACCTAGAGTATATTGGAATCGAGAAGCAGGTAAATACACAAGGAGAATAAAGCATCTCAGTCATTCTAAATGCCCTTGACTGATCATCACCAGCATCAAGAAAGTGAAATTCCGTTAAAAGTCAACAGAATACTAACTTATTCATGCACAAATATCAGTACACAGCACTACAGCATCTCTGTTAAAAAGCCTATTTATAAGGCTGAATAGGCCCTTTCCTCTTTCAAAGATAGCCAAAAAGATGAAAATCCAGTAGCGTTTCTATTAAGCTGACAAGCCACTGCCAAAACTCTTACGCTGACTATTTTGAGTCTCCAGCTACCTTTCTTTTAGTCCCTAGCAGTTAATTTCTAAATGAGTCGGCTTCTAATTATTCTGCTCCCACCTTTTAAGACTGGATTAAGTAAGAAACATATATTTACTAGTTCAGCACACAATAATGCCAGGGTTCTGCCAGCTAGATATTTCATATTTAGTGTTTTCTGATGCCTTCGAGGTTACTTGGTGTTTGACCGTTCTGTCACTAATTTCTCATTTGACCGTTCTGTCACTAATTTCTTTCCTACATAGCCATCAACATCTATGGCTGTGTTGCACAAGTGCTCCTACAAAATTCTGTTCCACTGTAACAGTAACTTGATTGAAATATAAAGGTCCAAACATTCACACACCTTTACAGAGGGTGTAAGCAGCTTGTATGCTTCTGCAATTGATGTGGCAGGTCGCCTAGAATCCTCAGGAGCTTCTTCACCTTCATCATTTTCCCGATCACCATTTTCAACCTCCTGCTTGGCTTCTGAAGTCAACAATAATGGTTTTGTAAGACCCTTCTCAAGAACATCATTTTCCCTTGATCCTGGCATTAGAAGAGCCAAAAATTAGTGATTCACTATAATAAATTGTCAAACAAAAAAAAATTAAAGACATTACACATTGTTGATACCCAATTTGTCCCAACCAACTAGTAATAGCATAGATAAAGGGGGGAAAAAAAGATAGCATAAAGATTCAATAGAATATAATAAAAAATAAATAAATAATAGAGTAAAAGAAAATTGATAAGTGTTAAAAGGAAAATTTTGATAAAATTATTAAAAAGAAGTTTTAATGATAAATTAAGAATCATAATAATAATAACTTAACAAAAAGAGAGAGAGAATAAAAAAGTAAAAAAAATAATATAATGTCTTAATTAGAAAAATGATTACATAAATAAATAAAAGATCATTTGAATAACCTGGATAAATTATCCCTGATACAGCAAAGCAAAAGAAAGAAAGAGCAGAAGGAGGAACCCGTCACTCGCTGTGAGACACATTAAAAGAAATATGATGAAGAACAAGATACAAGATACAGGAGTGAAGTTGGCATACCAGCATCTGATTCCTGAGCCTCTTCAACCTCATGAGATGGTTCTCTAAATGTAATCCACAACAATATGAGATACAAAAGCCAAGCAACAGCCATGACCCAGCCTGGTAATGTGACTTGATTGAATGTAAGCTTGTAAATTTTAAAATTCATTTGAAGTAAGCCAGCAAGAGCAGGACCACAAGCCATTCCAAGAGCACTGGCACTAACAAAGCCTGCTGATGCCTGCATGCGAATTCTAAGCGGCACACAATCACTGATGTAACGCCGGTTAACAGCTCTAGCAGAGCCTAACCTGAACAGCATGAACAATGCATAGATCAATCTGTATGATGGGATACAAATGATAAAAGTTATATGTAAATTTGTCATCATCTGGCATGAAGTTCACTTAAGGACCTTGAATCATTAATTATTCTCTCCTAATTTTAGCATGGTTAGAATGAGATTCAATATATATTATACAACTAAAGATTTGCGCATTTATGATCCTTAAAGTAAATTCCCAATAAATTCAAAATGCTTAAGATGTGATTTTCTTGGGAAAAAAAATGTAGGTTTTATGTCTCAGAGAAATCACATACTGAAAATAGTTCTCATGCAAATAGATATAAAAAGTTGAAGAAGGTTAAAATTGCTTACCCACAGAATAGACGGCCAATTAAAAGAAGTGCTATTGACTGAGCATCAAGTGCCATTGCATACATGGTATTTCCCACCACAAGGACAATACTGCTGAATACAAGAGGTCTGAAGTATGATTTATTTGACCAAGCACTGAAATACACTGAAGAAAACACCTGCGCAACAGCCATTGCCCCAATCACAACACCACAAACTGTTGCTGCGGCTCCAAGCAAAGTGGAGTAGTCATCTGCTGTGGGTACAACGATATATGTATTGACCATATAAAGGAATGTGTTTATTAAGTTCAAGAGAAGGGATACAAAATGGTATTTCTGATCATCAATGTGTTCCTCAGTTGGAGTAGGTAGCTCTTCTTGCATAATAAATGCATGTTGTGCCAAGAAGTTAAGAAAGTTTGTAGAGTGGGTTAACCTGTCTACTGCCGCTTTCAGTGAATCAACAACAGGATCCTATAGATCAACAACAGGAAACACCATGCAAGGCCTCAAGTTAATGTCTGCCACCCAGACAAAACATCAACTAAAACAAGATTCTAAGAAATTTCAAGAAAGAGGAAATGAAATTAATATTGCAAGCAAAAATGTATAATTAACAAGACCTGAAAGGGAAGAGCAGATTGATCATAGATAGATAAGTAGCTTCCTTGATGCTCCTGAAGTTCATGAAGATTTCTAGAAATGGCTCCAATAACAGCTCCTAAGCCCTGCAATTTTCGAGTATTGTTCAGGAGAAATTCATTAACACGTTGGTAACAATGTTCTAACAAGAATAAGAATGACATATTACCACATGTTTGAACACTTGCTGGAGCAGGGAGTAAGGATGATTAGCACGAGTTTTGACATAGTAATCAGTGAATCTATATCCAAAGCGTTTATCAAACTTCTTCAGTATCTTACGCAGACCGACAGCATTTATCTCAACAAAAAAGAGAAGCTTTAATAAATCCTGCCCCACCGCTCTATAGGCTTCTTGCAATTGAGATATTTGAGATATTTCCGGCTGTTGCTTAAGGGCCTCTTGCTGTTCATTGAGCTTAGTGATCCTACTTGCAAGTAGCCCTTGTTGCTCCAACAAAAAAAGCACAATCTTTTCAATCTGAAACAATTTTCACATAAAAATATTAAACATTCATCCATGTTTTGACTCAAATTAAAACTTTTACTTGGATTTCGTAAGAAACGGAACACAAACCATCTCATGTACCTGAAAATCTCTGAAGTTAAATAAAATTGAGAAACAATTGTCAAAAAAACAAGGGAATGATCCATATACTAGATAAAACATAAGGAGCTTTTCTTTTCTTTTTAAAACAGACATGGTATAATCTGTATGCATGCAAGCATTCCAGCTTCATAACAACTCTGAGCAACTTCTCGATATGTTTCCTTCTGATTATTAAATTATTAAAAAAGAAAAGAAAAACCATCAAGTCTCATCTTTCCCATCTTCTCAAAGAGGTATGTGGACTCCTCCTACCAGTTAGCACAAAAATGAGAAGTTTTCTCACTTGAAGTTTTGAAAGCTCTTCCATGGAATTTAGGAAAATATAAATATATAATCATGCTTCAGTGTTTATTGCATCAAAAAGAATTGTACAATTTCTTCATGATTAACTGTTCCTCTATGTAATGTCAACAAAAGAACAATGATATTGACAGGTTGGATGACTAATTCGATAGACAACTTCAAAAGAAGCATCCAGAATTTTAAAAAAAAAACTACAAAAAATATCAAAATTGAGATTTCTCAGTCGAAATTCTGCACAGGCGGATTAACATGCATTACTACAAACAACAAAATTCCACACCTGATTATCTAGCATTCTTGAGAAATCCTTGAGAACATGTTTGCGGTCTTGTGTTCCAACTTCAATTTGATGAGCATATTGTTTCACCTTCTTCTTCATTAATTTATAGTTAATATAAGATCTGAAAGAAAAAAGACGTATGAGAAGAATGGTAAAGTACCGTCAGAGGAGCATAAGGAAAATGCTTCACAGCTTACTCTAAAATGCACAATAGAGCTCAGGTTTATTTCATTAAATAGAAGCAATCACCTTTTGATTTTCCTCTACAAAACTGTATGTATATATGAAAATCTACATATGGATATAATTCCAAACTTATTTAACTTCGATGGCAAGTATTGCAGAAATCCTTCAAAATCCATCAATTCTAAATCCTCAAACAGATAGATAATGCCTTCAAAACAAATTCACGCACACAAAGATTCATTTGCCGCCTCCAAATAGTAAAACATATGAGAATGAAAATTTTAAGGAAAACAGGGGTAAAACTATTCACATAGAAGAAGCTTGTCACCAAATAATGCCTGTCAAAGATTTCGTGTTTTTTCTTCCAATGTTACTCATCAAAGTGCACCTAAAATAAGTACTAAGCAGCACATGCTAGAATGCATTGATATAAAAACCATACCCTTGCCATTCTTGAATTTGTCGTTCCTTCAGTTTTTTCCCAAATGCAACCATCTTTCACTGCAATGAGAAAGAATTCTGAGAAACTTTAATGAATTTGAAGAAGAAAGTAGCATCACTGCGAAATTGCAAACAAATATGCTAATGATATCCCTATCTCTTTTAACATCAAAAATAAAAAGAAAGATAATTAGTTGAGCATGTGTCTGTCATGGAACCAACCATAAAGCTTTTGCTCTCTATGAATCTTAAAATGCACTGTCATTGGGGAAAAAATTAAATACATTGCTAAATTTAAAACTACTACAATTTAATGACGACAGGCATCTTCTGCCATTTTAATGCATCTTCTGCCATTTTAGGCAACTAACCACAACATATTTAGGACACAATGTTTAGGCATCTTATTCTGTATATGCAAAATCTTAATGCCTAAACATTAAGATGCCTAAACAACTAACCTCAACATATTTAGGACACTGCAACTAACCACAACAACTACGACAGGCATCTTCTGCCATTTTAGGACACAATTTAAATATCAACATTTAATAGCCTAAACATTAAGCAAAAAAATTTGTTGTAGCCAAATAAGAAATAACAATGACCGTGTGTATATAATCAACCTGAACAACTGGAAACCAGTAAATAAACTCTGAAAAACATGGAAGTCGTGCATAAAGCTACACCACATTTGCATCAGAGGTGACCAAGCTGGGACACGTTATCGGAGGGCAAAATGACAAAGGCAGATACGACAACCTACTTTTTTTCTAGAATGTATACTTGGAAAATGTCACTATATCAGATGGTTCAAACTGATGATATCTTCGTCTTGGAACAATTTGGCAAAGGAGATAAAACAATATAGGTTGTGATTTGACAGTTTGAAAAGTAATTCTTTTTGTCCCACTACTTTGATGTTAAACTAGCTGGAGAATCAAACTCAGATTAACACCTGCTAGTGTAGCTGACCCAGTCTCCCAGATAACAAGCATCTAAGATACAGTTGTGAGAAATTTATGCCATTATATGATAGCTAAATAAGCCTGATTGCTAAATGTCTGCACTGATCTAGAACTCTAGATGCTAACAACAAAAGCACCATTTAAAAACCTCCCCTCTTTTCTGGAGGAAGAAAATTTAAGAATAATGACAGCCAGCAAAGCAAAAAATGCATAAAAACACTGTGAGGCAGCCATTTGCAATATACTTGACCGAATATCTGATTACAGCTAACAAAGTTGGTAACTTACACTTCCTGATTACCCAATCCAATCTGACACTGCACATCTCTTTTCAATTTTTTATTGTTTTTCTTCTGGTCTGCAGAGGGTCTCGATCCTGAGACCTTAGGGAGGGGACTGCGCATCTCTTTTCAATATTTTAAGCCATATTACATAACCTTAATCATTCAACAACTTCCTACACCGGTACTACTGCTGCATCACCCATATTGGGATGAGAATATTCAGCAGCGACACTGAGAACAGAACACCCAGACACATATTGGAAATATGGGATAGAGAGGCGCATTATTTCAACAGTATTACTTTCAATGTACTTTTCATAGAAGTATTCAATTAAGAATGCGCATCATGCTATTTATACCAGCGTTTTGCTTTGACTTTAATATGAATCTCTCTCTCTTATAAGGAACCAAGCATCTCACTTTCTTTGCATTAAAATAAGAAAAAAAAAAAAATCTCTTTCTTATAAAGCCACCGAATTTGACCAAGTTGGCACAAATTAGCAAATTTGCAGTTTCAGGCATCAGCAAATCAATTCCATTAGCCTTTCTTTCTATTTTTTCTTTTTGCTAAAAAAAAAAAGATATTATAATCGTACAATTAAATAAATAACATTTGTAAACCCGATGATTAACATCTACAGAATTTCTGGAATAGAACGGCGCTTTACTCTAAGCTACTTTTCTTTTTTTTTGGCTATGAGAAAAAAATGGGAACGGATATAAAAAACAACTGACTTCAAAGCCGCAACCTTTTGTCGTCCCGATGAAAACTGAACTCATCTGAGCAGCACATGAAAAATTAAATTTCGGAACTCGAACTCTCGTCGTTTTTTTCTTTTTTCGTAACGAACCAGCAAAGATTGCACCGTTTTAGTTGCACAAGAAAATTACAGAAAAAAAAATGGCAAAAAAAATGGAGCTTAAACAAATTAAAATAATGACATAACTTAATCGAAAGTTCATAAGAACACAAGTTGTTCTTCTTTTTTCCTTTTGTTCTCTATTTTCTTAGTAGCCAAACCGAGCTTAGAATTCAAAAGCAAACACAAATAACAAGCTTAGGCGAATTACCAGATTAAAAATTCTCGAAGCGGGATCTTATTGAATGCGACGAGCTTAGATGACCACAACGAACAAAAAATTCTTCCATCACAGAAGAGAGGAAGAGAATTAAAAATCAGAGAAATCGTTTCATTGCAGACAAAATAAATGCGATTTCAAAGGGCAATGAGGATTTACCTTGAAAAGGGATCGACACGAAGCTGGAAAAGGGACTCTCTTATTGTCCAGCAAAAGAAAAGTGGATCTTTACAGTTTTAACTCCAATTCCAAATAATAGCTAAAATTCTAGGTCCCAATTGGGATTCTTGAAATAGAAAAGGAAAAATAGAATCAAGGTGAACCCAGAGCCACGTTCTTAGCTTGTGGATGCTGAGGAATGATGATGATGATGATGATGATGATGATGATGATGATGATGATGATGGGCCAAAATGAATTATTGAGCGGTAAAAGTTGTTTATGGAAATCCTAAAACCATAAAAATTAATCAAATGATAACCAGAGGAAGAAGAGATTCCATATATATATGTCTGCTGACTTGAGCATTGAGAGGACTTTTTTTTCTAGATATCGTGTCAGCTCCTTTAATGCATATATCAAAAATTGCGGGGGATGTTTTGAGTGTTATGTAATGTAAAATTATATAATTTTTTTTATTTTATGAAAGTTGCTAATCACTAGTTTGATTTTAGTAAAATTATTTTTAATAATTTTTTAATAATTAATAACAGAAAAAATTATATTGGCATTCAAGTTTAGCATTTAATACATTATATTATTATACATGTCAAATTTTTTATATATATTAAAGAGTTTAGATATTAAGTTCATAATTTTTTATTTTTGATATAATTATTTTTCGGTAATTTTTTAATAATAAATAACTGAAAAAATTATATTCGCATTTTAGTTTGGCATTTAACGCACTATGTTACCATACATATCAAATTTTATATATATATTAAAGAGTTTAGATATTAAATTCGTAGTTTTTTTATTTTTGATATAATTATTTTCTAGATGTACTAAATAAAATTATTTAAAAAAATAAATTTATAACAGTAGTAAAATTTATGGTATCTACAGTCTATTATGCCTTCTAATAACATTAAAAAAATTATGGCATTTTAAAATAATTTAATTAATATACTTTATAATTATATATTTTCTAAAAGTAAAAAGGAATCTCGCTGAAAAAAAAAAAAAGGAAACTCAATGAAAATCTTGAAATATGTGTGTTTAGCTTAAAAGGAAAAAGTGACTAAATGTGCACATGCTATGTGTTTGTCCATTTTCCAGATTCCACTGAATCAATCAATATCTAATAGTTATTGGAATTAAATTTTTAGATAATTTAGGTTGACTTATTAATTTAAGATATCAAAATAATAAGGTTTCTTTTAGATAGCAATATGCATGGATAAAGTTAAGGGGAGCGGACTGGAGTCCAAATTTCCAATATCTGAAACAAAACTACACATATATAGTAAGTATATTTGTAAGAATAATTTGAAATTTTTCATTATTAAGAAATTAACTAATTCCAATAACTATTAATGAATTTTTTTTTTACAGTATAATATTTTTATTTCTTTAATAAAATATTTCTGACTTCCTTCTAGGAATATGTATGGTAGATATAGCTACTGAAATGAGTAGCACACCCACAAACAAACAGTTAAGAATATATAATTATTTCTCTTAATTTTTTAAAATATATATAATAAAATATAAATTTATATTCTCTAAAAAAATATATTTACCCTCTAATTTAAAAATTTTTCTAAAAAATAAATTTACTTCATAATCCACCACCAGCTGAGATAGAAATATCAGCAATGTGGAGCTTCGCTGGCAATATGTGGGAGCCAGCACCCGCCTGATTGCAAGAACAACGGTGTGCTGAAGTTGGATGTTGCTTCTCTTACGTAATTATTCAATTCCCCTGAACTGGTGCGTCCTTATCGCAATTATTGCGGACTTTTTACTTGTTAAAAAAGAAATTATTTACCTTTTTATATTGAATGAAAAAATATTTTTCTATACGTGATAGTTTTCCTTTTTACAGAAATGATGAAAAAATAGTGAATAGCAAATAATCACTAGTTAAAATGGCGATTAATATTAAACAGTAACATCACCACTCAAACAATTTTTTATTTTTTGTTAATTAAACAGTATGAACGCACATACTTTGATTTTTTTTTTTCTATATATCTTTTCAAATTCTGTTAACAACTGCCCAATATTTTAATTTTTATTAAATAACAATTATTTTAATTAATATTAATAATTAATTATTCTCTAATTAAATAATTATTGATCCAACCTTTTAGAATATTTCCAATAGGCTATTTATTTGATATCTCTTTTTTTATTTTAAAGAGTAAATACCTTAAAAGTCCGGTTTAAATGGAAAAATTTTAAAATCCACAAATTTCATAAAATTTATAAATTTTAAAAACTTCATCATTTAGTTTAACTATAAAATCCATAGATTGTAAATTTACACTAATATTTAGATCAATGATTACAATCCATTGATTTAACAATTAATTTTCAATTTCACCCTTTATTAAATATTGATAATTTATTATTAATTAAACACATACAATCAATTTAACTATATAATTAAAAATTTTAAAATAAAATTGGTTATTTTAAGAGTTGAAAAATAAAAAAAAAATTATTATACGTTCTACATTGTTAAAAATATTTTTATTAATAATTTAATGCATTTTAACACTATAATAATAATAAGCAATTAGTTGAAATTAAAAGAAAATTGATTTTTTTATTTTCTTAGGATTAAGAATAATTTTATAATATAATTAATTTATTATGGACAATTTTAGAATAAAAAAATATAGCAACAATCTTTCATTGATCAAAAATTATAGATTTTGAAATCAAATCCTTAAAGTAGATGCTGGATTTTCCAAAATGCATATATTTTAACCTTTTTTAAGTAACTAAACAGTATATTTGACATAAATCATTGGATTATTCAAAATCTCCGGTTTAAAATTCATCAATCCAAACATAGTTAAAAAAAGTTTTTAATATACTCTTTTTAAAATTAAGATAAGAGAGTGAGTTTGACTTTCTATATCTTTACTCTTTATTTTACATGTCATTTAAAGGTGTATTATGTTTTTCTTTTCTTATAATAAAAATAATTTATTTTTTCTTTTAATAAATATTACTTTACAATTGATAAAATAAAATCAATAGTAAAAATATAACGAGTCTATTAGACTTATAAAAAATTTTTTACTATCTATATTGAAAGATACCTTAAGAGTATCCCTAATAGGTTCTTTATTTGAGTTCTCTTTTTTTTTTTTCAAAGAGCAAATCCATAAAAATGATTTTTAATAGATTCTCTATTTTTAAAATTTAGAGAAAAAAATGAGTTTGACTATCTACATCTATAAAATTAAATTTACTCTCTACTCTTTATGTTATTTAAAACACACTAATTTTTTATGCAATTTCTATCTTTTTGTTAGTGTATTACTTTTTTCTTTTCTTATAATAAAAATAATTTATTTTTCTCTTTTAATAAATATTAATTTACAATGAATAAAATAAAATAAAGAGTAAAAATACAAAAAATCTGTTGGACTTTCAAAAAAATTTTTACTCTTACCTAAAGAGCATCCTCAATAGGTTATTTATTTAAGCTCTACGAATCCATAAAAAGAGTTTAAAATAAACTCTATTTCTAAAATTTAAAAAAGAAAATGAGTTTAGTTTTTTATATCTAGAAAGCCAAATTCTATTATTTATTCTACATGTCATTTAAAATGTACCAAATTTTTATACATAACTTATCTTTTTATTAGTGTGTTATTTTTTTCTTTTCTTATAATAAAAATAATTTATTTTTTTTATAAATATTAATTTACAAGGAATAAAATAAAATGAAGATTAAATAAAGAGTGTATTGGATTTGTAAAAAAAATTTATTTACTCTTTAAAATTTTTTATTTATCATATCAAAATTTACAGTGTTCATGCTTTAAAATAAAGATGAGAGCTCAAATAAAGAGTTTATTGGAAATATTCTAAAAAGTTGGATTAGTAATTATTTAATTAAAAAATAATTGATAATTAATATTATTTAATTAAAATAATTGTTATTTAATAAAAATTAAAATACTGGATAGTTGTTACAGAATTTGAAAAGATATATAAAAATAAATAAAGACTGTGGCCATTTATACTGCTCATTTAACAAAAAAATAAAAAATTTATCTATGGATGCACTGAAAGTGGTGATATTACTATTCACTATTGATAGCTGACCGGCGATTATCTGCTATTGACTTTTTTTTTTTTTTTTATCATATCTGTCAATAAACAGCACATATAATATTTATTTTTTTATAATCATTTAAGTAAAAAGCCCAATTATTGCAGCTTAGATTCTTTACTTTTTTTTTTTCATCACGGCGAGCAGAAATCATATCAAATTCAAATGTAATTAGATGTGTTTAATTCGATTATTTTAATTTTTTGCTTTAATTTTTTAAAAATTATTTTAAATTTTAGAAATTTATATTATTCATTTCTGTTTAATTATTTATTCAGTTATTCGATTTGATTATTTTCTATAAATTTTATCTATATAAAAAATTAAAAAACCAAATTAAACCGATCCGAACCATGCGCTGCATCTTCTCGAATCTTTTTTGAGGTCATTATCTCATCCGCTAAACACAACACATTATTCATCAATTGAGAGTTACATTCCCATTTTAAAATATTATCATATCAACTCTCTTTTCAAATTTTTTTAAATTTCGAATGCCAAAATCTATTATTTGATTTCTGTAATTTTTTTTATTTGGTGCTTAAAATTTTATTTTGATGATTTGAGTTTCTATGCAATTATCTATTAACAATTAATTTTTTTTAATTCTTTTAAGTTGAACTAATATTATTAATCTACTAATTTAATTTGTTTCTTAACCTGATTATAATATGAATTGAAATATACAATTTATATATTTTTATAAATCGTTTTAAAATGCTATTCACTTGTACACTTCAATTCACATTATATTCAATCTAAATTAGACAATTTTATAATTTATATTATAATTAGCGAACTAATAAAATTAGTCTAATTTTTATAAAACCGTTTTCTTATTAAAAAAAAAGGGTTAAAAGCCAAAAATCAGAAATGCACTAGATAATCCCAACTAAGTTGATATCATTATAGCGTTATTCATCATTTACTTGAGCTCAAACATATTATTAAAAAATAAAGAAAACAATACAAGATATTCGTTCATAACCAAAGGGAATTAACCAAAACGATAATATTATCTACCACTAATATCTTTATAAACTAATTTCAAACAAAAATCAAGACTCATAGTCCACCAATGATTTCCTTCATTCATAACTCCATATATTTTGCCTTCTTATCCGCAACCGTGTTTCCTTTGCGATACATGTGTGAGGCAACAACATGCATACTCTTCGTAGCTTGCAAACAATTGGACCATAATTGTTGTCAACAACGAAAGTCGAGTCACATTCAAGCCACAAGTTGTTCCATCCATATTTGCCCACCTTTGTAACTGCATAAAGGGCTGCATATAACTCTAATATAAAAGCATTTTTTATTCCCAAATTCACTGCAAAAGCTCCAATGACGAAACCTCTAATGTTTTTGAAAATCCCTCCAACTCCTAATGCCCTGGTGAACCAATAGCAGATCCATCTGTATTCACTTTAATCCAGTTAGCTGGTGGATTGTGCCAAATCATACTATAAATCTTTGGGGCCTTAGGCGGCTTGCCTTTAATATTAAGACGCTGAAGTACTTGTCACTCCTTTAAGGAGTTATGCATGCTACCATAACAAAAGTAATCACATTCTCTTGTCATAACCCAAAGTCTACGCAAAATTGGGAAAATCTCAGCTTTCTTACCTTAAAAAATACTCAGATTTTGAGTATTCCAAATACGCCATAGACCATTAACAATTGTTGATGCCCAAAACACTTTTAATTGTGTGCTGAAAGACACATGAGCTGCATCCTTTAGAAGATCTTGCAAAGTGCCTGAAATTTTTATCTTTTGATTGAAAAAGTTAGAAATTGCATTCCATATTTCCCTGGAGAACGGACACGGCATAAAGAGATGTTGACTTGTTTTCACATGCTTCTGACACAACATACAACAAGAAACCAAATTAAAACTCCTTTTTATCAAATTCTCACGAGTGGGCAAACAACCCTTCATTGCACGCTAACACAGAAAAGACCTTGATGGTGGCAATATTTCTTTCCAATAAAAATTGCTTAAATGATCCAATCCTCTACCATGCACATTTTGATTGTGTAAGAAATAATTCTTAACTAAATAATTGCCATCAACTGAATTTAACTACACACACATGTCATCATCTTCATAAATCTGCTGAATTTTTTTAATTTCTATTTGCACCGCATCTAGGATATTCACAAGAAGATGCCAGTTACCAGCAGCAAGGAAATCTGAAAGGCCTGCAATTAACATTTTTTGAGTTGCAGCTGGTATATTCATCATGTCAGCTATAGTCAGCTTGATCTAGGAGCCTGTCCAAAACCGAAGCTGCTTTTGTTGCCCAACTAGCCATCTAATTGATTCTTTCATCTCTATAAAAGAATTCTTAATAGATGCCCAAATTGAAGAGCTGATTGGATTTTTCTTTATTAAACCCGCAACATTCAGGAATTTCCTTTTCCTCAACAAACTTAAAGAACAAGAGCCATTAGCAATAATGGTCTATGAAAGCTTGCTTAATAAAGCATAATTAAGGTCATCAAGTTTTTTTATTCCCAAACCACCAAACTTTTTATCAGTGCAACAAAGATGCCATGGAACAGTGACTATTTTCCTCTTATCTTTATCTCATGTCCACAAAAAATTTCTAATTTTCCTCTCCATTTGCTTCAAAAGAGTATGTAGCCATCAATACACAGTAAAGGAATGAATCAAAGAAGTCGTCAAACCCGAATTAATCAAAGTAAGTCTGCCTGCCATCGATAGAGAAGATCCTTTCCATTTTGAGAATTTGGCAAGGATTTTATCTGTTATTAGCTGTAACCATCTCTTCTTCCGGGAACCGACAAACAAATTAAGGCACTCCAAGATAATTAAATGGCAACCTACCATTTTATATCCCTAGAATGTTTTTCATATGAGCAACATGCTGAGTAGTAAAATACTTGCCGAACTAAATATTCGACTTCGTCCAATTCACTCTTTGACCTGACAAATTACCGTAAACATAAAAAACATAGTTAAGCACATTAATGTTTCTAATAGTAGCTTTCGCTAAAATTAAAACGTTGTCCGCAAACAAAAGATGAGTTGGGAAGGAAACTCCCCTGTATAAGTTACTGGCTCCAATTCTCTGTTAGCTTCTAACTTGCATAGCCATCTACTAAGGAAATTCTCTACTAGACAAAACAAAAGAGGAGATAATAGGTCTCCTTGACGAACTCCGTGCGAGCAAGAGAAATATCCTTTTGTTTGTCCATTTAACAAAATTGATATTCTTGCTGAAGATTCCAAAACTTCCAGGAGGAAATTCCAATTTAAGGTGTGAAACGCCTTCTGAATATCAATTTTGATAGCCATATTACCACCATAAGCCTTTTTGCCTAAAACATTTATCCCGTCATATGCCAACGAAATGCAATGCCAAATATTGCGATTTTTAATAAAGCCATATTACTTCGCTGAAATTATCTTGGCAGCAACTCCCAATAACCTATCTGCCCGAATCTTTGTGATAATCTTGAAGTTAAAATTAGACATGCTAATCGGTTTATATTGCTCCATTGCAAGAGCATCTTTAATCTTCGGCAATAGAATCATCATATTTGAATTGAATCCCGTAGGAATTCCTCACTGCCTGGCAAACATTTGGACGTATGATCTCCCAATATGCCTGATACAAACTTCCTGGGAACCTATCTGAACCTGGTGAACTATAAGAATCCATTTTAAAAGTCGTGCTCTTAATTTCCTCATCTTTAGGGCGTTGAATGAGTTGGGCATTGTCATTGCTATCCACCAACTTAGGAATCACCTCATAAATAAGAGAAATATCGGATTTGATGTTAGGATCAACTTGAAAAAGTTTACTGTAATAACTCACCACACGTTCGTTAAATCTGTTGGCAGCGGAAACATTATTTGGATTGAGGAAAGTTATAGATTTAGGTTAAAATTATAGCTTTTAAAATTTTTTAATTTTACCGAAACATACAATCAAATATTGCATGACATGAAAATACATTTTTCATGTTAATTTTGAGCATTTATCCATAACTTTTAGCAAAACATATTTTGTAACTTTTATGAAAAAAATCCATTTTGTCAAAATCATCCCATGATTTTTAAGAACAAAATAGAAAATAAAAAGATTAAGAGAAACCTTCTATTACCGAGTTTACCAAGATGCAAACCAAACAAAAAAACCAAAAGCTTTAGTTGTGTTGATAAAATTCCTTTGTCAGTCCCAGATGTATGATCATTAATTTTCTCCTTTTAGCAAATTTCTCAGCTATTAACACTTTAAAAGATTTTTCTCAATATTTTCTTTTAATACTCATACCATATGAGAGAAAAAAAATTTTAGAACAAAAACCATTTTTGCTCGAGAGAAAATTTGAATGAAGTAGAAGAAGAAAAATTAAGAAAGAAGAAGAAGAGATTAGAGGAAGATTAAGGAGCAGAAGAAGAAAAAATAGGTCAAAGGGCTAACACCATTTTCAACCTCATTCAATGAGGTTTGGTGACCGAAAAAAATCTGACTTTTTTTTTAATTTTAATTTATGATTCAATGATAGTGCAACAATTGCATAGCTCATTTTTAGCTACCACTATTAATTATAGAATTAATATTCTCTTCTATAATTATATGGTAATTACTTTAATGTACCACTATAATTAATTTAATTAACAACTTAATTAAATTATTATAATTTTAATTAATACTTTAATTAAAATTATAAATAGGATAAATAGTTAAAATTAATCAACATTAATTTTAACTCAAAAATATAAGTGATCATTTTTAATTTAATTCTCAATCAAATTACTGCCCACATCTATATATGGACTAGACTAATAATGTATTTGGTGTGACTTATAAGGTCAATAATTTTATCGGAACGGAAATATAATATTAACTCCTTAATATTCTATCGGACATAATTTCTGAATTCCTCGTATACCTGGATATATTAAATATCTTTCCGGAATAATTACCGATAAAATCACAAATATTATTTTGACCTCTAAATCATAATATTAAGACCTCTCATTATGATCCCGATATTGATTAGGGTCACAGCATGTCAAATTCTATTGGTCAATATACTAATGAGTGATAATTTACGTTCTGATTAAAATAAGACTTATCATTATTAATCTAATTAATAATTCAATCTTATATTGAATAAGTCATATTTCTCCTTACCAGAAATTTATTTTATTAGAACCAAAATATCAACTTCATTAGGATATTACCCTGGTGCTACAGAGTAACAAGTTCTACTATTCATAATCTCATGTCTCACTACATGACTAACTGTGGTGACTACGAGCCGGATTACCAAACGCAGATAACGCAGTACAAGGTAAGAACACCTCCATAGCTACCCATGAAAGGACAGTCTTGACACCTCAAGTCAAAAGACTTCGAGTCATATAAGACTCATATATTATGACCAAGATAATAATTGTTGACATCTAGCACTATCTATGCAGTTATTATCAGGCATCACTATTCGGCACACTTAACTCTTTAAGAACCCACCGATTTATTTAGATATCATTATATCATGGAAAATGAGATTTCTCCTTAAAATAAACCATGTGATAACCTAGATGTTCAATAAATGTCCAATTCACTGTCCTATACCAGTTATGAATATTTTTAAAATTATCTTTTACCAGAAATATTTAACTCATTATTATCAACACTTTGATAATAAATTTTCTGTAGATAATTAAAAGGCAGTATATTTCATAGTATTATTAACTACTGCATTCATAATATAATCAACAACTTAAATATCTATTTATTATGAATGTGAAATATACATGTGTACATTGTGGTATAATAATTAATATATAAAAAGTTGTGAATGTACTAAGGCATACACACCACTGATAATACAATCTGCATTTCATCTTCAACAATTATATCATTAATGTTTATAATGTAAATCCCTTGCATAGGCTTCCTGTGAGTATGTAATTGATGAAAAAAGGAGGTATTCCAGTCTCCGACTCAACCATTTAGTTGCTAATATTCGTCTCAGTTTGGCACTCATTGGAAATTGCATCACTAACCGAAGGTTCCCTCACTTGCTCTTCATGTTCTTCTTCCCCGACACATGCAGGTGCACGTTCCATAGCCAAAACGAGACCCAAATCCGTCCGTAGTGTCTCAAAAGCGTTACTGACTGCTATTTCCGAATTAACTTTTGGCCTCCACTCTTTCTTAGATTTTTCCTTGTCCTTTGGTTCAGTAACAACCCGAGGTTTATCTGATATGTCTTGGTTCTCAAATTTGCCAACAGGTCATCGAAATATGTCCAATATTTTTGCATGAAATACAAAATTGAGGCAAATTCTCATAAACAACATCAATAGAAAAGCTCTTACCCGTTGGTTCAATTAACAAACTATCGGGAAGTTTATTATTAAGATCAACGTCTACCAACAGTCAGTGGCGGAGCCACAATCAGTATAGCCCCCCTTAAATTTTTAATCAAACGTCCAATCAGGGAATGTTGACATTCAGATAGCCTCTGATAATTGCAATGAATCCGCCCTTTTTAATGGCTACGTCGGAAGAGGATGGCAAAAGTTGAGTTTCACGCGTATCTGAGGCAAAAGTGTGTGTCTGCACTGGTTTAGGTTGAGTTTGCTTTGGTGAAGAAACCTTGAACATGTCCTGGTGGCTCAGGCTGGAAAACGGTCTTTAGAAAACTGTTAAAAATAGGTTTAACTATATTAAAAGAATAACAAAATAGGAGCACGAATATTCCAAAATGTTAAAAATTACATAGAAATATTTTATTTTACGCAAGAATAAGAAATTAATAATTATGTTTGCTTTAAGTTGTTCCTCCTGAGGCCTTTACCTCTCTTGCTGGAGACTCTTAGAGCTGTGTTTCCCTGCACAGTTTTGATTTAGTTTTAGTTTTATTTTGGCTTTTTCCTCTTGCAAATATGATTTTAGGTCATGGGAATCTCTGTGAACGACAAGACAATTTAATAAGATTTTGTGGCCGTGGAATCTCTACGAACGACAATACAAATTAATTAGGGCAAATTATAATAAAATTATTTTGATAGTAAAATGAAAATTTATATATATATTCAATTTTATATTAAATATAGGTTCGAAAGAGATTTAGTTTCGTCCAGCATAGATATTTTTTTAATTTGCCACTGATATATATATATAACATTTATTTTTTTTGAAATAATATGATGTTTAGATTTTTTAAATAGTGGGAAATGTAGACATGTCTAAATCTGTGCATAACTAGACACCAAAGAGTAGCGACGGAGCCATATACAGTTAAAAGTGGATAATTGCCTTCTTTTCTCCCTTAACTTTTTTAAATGGATATAATAGTATGCAAATTTATACTATTTTTAATATTTATCTCCAAATTAAGGAATTTTTCCTAAAAAAATAAGTTTACCCTTTTAACTCTAGAGATCCGGCTTCTCCACTGCCCAAAAGCTCTTGATTTATGTATTTAAAAATACATCTATTTAAAATTAGCTGTACGTGGATTGTGTTTTATGCTTATATTAATCAATTGGCGCATAACCACTTACATTATGGGAGCTATTTAATTAATTATATCAGTTCATACCTAGTAAAAAAACTAAAATGTCATATATACATTTAATATATTCAGCAATATTAAATAAAAAAATAGATTTAAAGTGTTATGTTACCATCAAATCAAATTAAATTTTTATCCAAATTATATTTAATGGAAAATTAAAATTATTTATATTTTAAAATTAAAAAATAAATAATAGTTTTTTTTTTCTATGCAAATTGCCAAGTAATTAGCATGATTTTGTGGCCATGGGAATATCTATAAACGACAAAACAAAGTGTGTCGATAGCCATAAGTAGAGCCAATGCTGACATGTTTTTTCTAAACTGCAATTATTCTAAGGGGTTTATACTGTACATTGAGTGTAAATTACACTTCGTGATTTAGAACCATTAAATTATCAACTTTTAATCTCAACCATTTATTATCAACAGATGAAATTAAAAATTTATAATCCAACAATTTTAAAACACCCGATATAAATTATACCGGGTGCACCTTAGAAATTCTCTTATTCTAATACATCATTAATAAAATTTATTATTGCAATGCGAATCCTGAGCTGCATTAGCATCAATGGGACCTACATGGTGGAATGAAGTAGCAATTGCCACCCTAAGCACTAAAATTTCTTTTTTATATATAATAATAATAAATATAAATATGTAATACATCTCTAAATATTTAATTTGTTATTATTTTAATTAGATTTTAATAGAAAGTATGTATATTTTTATTCATTGTCTTCGACTTAATATAGTAGTTTTTAGTTTATAATATTCTTGTGGTTAATTTTATTTATTTTAGTATTCAACTAACTTTATCTAATAATATTTAGTCACTGTTATGATAAGAAATTTATTTTTAAAATTAGCAATGACAATATTATTATAAATTATTTACAAAACAAGAGAACTTATCAAGAACTATTGTAATTTTTTAACTTTTTTTTTTGTTGGATTAATAAACTATAATTTAGAATTTTATGCATTGTAATAAATTTTATTTATATTTTTGTACTTTATATATTTACCATCCCGTTAAAAAAATTTTGGATCCACCACTGATTAGCATTATCATTATGTGCTATAAGTCTTCAATGCGGTTTAATTTATAATCATATAATTTTAAATGATTAAGTTTAAAATTATTTATATTACTATTAATTAATATTATGCTTGAATTATTGACAAGTGGATTATAACAATAACAATTTTGGACTAATATTTTAGTATTTTTCTCGTTGACTAGTATAATAATTGAGAATTTTTCAAAACTACTAAAAAAATTATAAAATATTACAACATTACTTCTATTTAAATTTTTTTCAAACCTATTAACAGCACTTAAAAAAAATTACAAGAGTACATAATTTCAAAAAATTCCTCTAAAATATATCAAAAAGTGCAAATACGATATATTCTAATATACCTTAGATATATTTTGATTCATATCATTAAAAATACCTTAAGTATACTTTTATTCAATATACTTTAGGTATATCTTGAAAATTTCTTATGAATTATTTGGATATACATTAGAAACTCATCGAGTATACCTGGATATATTGAATATAAATTGAAAATATTTTAAAAATTACATAGAAATACATTAAATTTACTTTGGAAATACCTTGTTGATTTTCAACAATTAGATAAATATGTTTATATTCACAAATCATTATAACAATTTTCGTTATATATTATGCACAAATGTCAAAGTAAATATTGTTTTTTTTCTTTCTTATGAATTGAAATATGATTGAGTTTGAATATCTTACAAAATGCTTTTATAGATGTGAAATAATGGAGATAAAACTCTCTTTACTCTCTCCAAAGTTCAGCTAGGAGCTATGGCACCACTGAATCCGATCGCGATAGAAGAAAGGATGACAACACTCCTATTTATTATCGATGACGAGGACACTGGAGCTTAGGTTGCTCCAATCGTCAAACTCGAGGACGTTGCCATTTCCACTGGCGAGGAGGACAAAGATGCGATTCAAAGTTCAGCTATAGGGCTATGGCAACCACTGAGCCGGATCACAATCGCAAAATGGATGGCGATGCTCTTGCCACCGATGAGGAGGATACCGGAGCTCAGGTTGCTCCGATCATCAAACTTGAGGAGGTTGTTATTTCCGCTGACAAGGAGGATGAAGATGTAATTTTTGATCTGTAATTGATTTTTTTTCCAATCTATTTATCTATTAGAAAATATTATTAAGTAAAATTGAAAAAGTTTTTGTAAAAATAAAAATGGAAAATTTTACAAGTTAAAACATGTGCTTGATGAAATTTACTCTTAGTAATTAAGTGTTAAAAGGCCAATCGACATAGATAGCTTAGCAGATTGAGAATTAAAATTGAAATAATTGCTTTGTTGGTAGCGTTATGTGGGGGTAATTATCTCTTGTTTGTGCTAACAATGGATCACTATTACTGATTGCTAGAATACATCATGACGCATGAATCTGATATACGAAATATGTAAAATTAGATGGTTCGTATTGAGTTATACGGATTCGTGTTATAAACAAGTCAATTTATTTATGATACGAATCAAATCGTATCGTTATACGGGTTGATACACGAACTCATTATAACCTGTTTAATTTTTTTCGTACTATGTCGACATGATCCAACCCGCTTATAAAATATGTAAATTTACTGAAATATCTAGGTTAATAGTTTCATTTTACAAAAATAATATATGAATATCATTTTCGTATCGTATCAGTGTGTTAAATGACTTAAAAAAGATATAATCATGTCATGTCGTGTCAAATAACCTAAAAAGTATAATTGTGTCGTAATATCAACCCGATTAATAAAATAGATTGTATTCATGTTAACTCTAATCGTATTATTTAAGTGAATCAACAAGATATAAACAAAATACGTCAATCCGTTTTGACACCATCACTTATTGCTAGTCTCTCACAATTGCGTGCCACCAACAACAGCTGATAACAGTAGACAAGTGACTACGGCTTAATGATCGAGAGACTATTTCCAATTCATTCAAATGGAATCAATTTATAATTAAATTGTAATTTTAAAAATATAATAAATTGGATCGACTTTTTTTTTTTGAAACTACATTTTATGAATTAGATTAATTTTTTAAAATTTTAATTCATAAACTGATCCCCAATTTGCAATATATATATATATATATTGCTAATGCCCTTTCTAAAATCTAATTGCTTTTAATATCAATTATATTTTTTAAAATTTATAATTTATTTTAATTTTATTATACAATAAATTAAAATTATATATTAGTCTATGATTTAGTAAACAAATTTAAGTACAATTTATTATAAAATAATTTAATTTATAATAAATAAATCATAATTATATAATAAATTAATCTATTTATTTATTTTAATTATATTAAATAATTTGATATCAAATTAATTGTAATATATTGAATTATATACAATTTATATGTATCTAATTCAACTATACACAATTTATTTTTTAGTTTCTTATTAACCAATAAAACATATTTTTCACCACATTAATTTTTTTTTTTTTGTTAATTAACAACTATAACAAATTTATAGTCTATTTTCTTAGTAACTATATATTTTTTTCCTTAATTATATTATTAGACGATTGATAAAAAAAAATCACATTAATAATTATAGTGAATTAATCAAACAACATAATTAAAGTTATTAATGGTTTTTATGCTAATCTATTATTGTAATGTACTTTTCATCATTATATATTCCATATAAATTTTAAAATAATTAAAAACATAATTATAATGTTTATAATATGACTTTACATTAAGTTGTTTATATAGTGAACTAAAAATTTTTAGGATATTATGGATGTTTGTGAGACATTATTATAATAAAAAAAAAGTAAAAAATATATAAAATTAAATTGCAAAAAAATTCAATTTAATCGGTAATTGTAGTTTGAATTGGATTAGTTTTTTGTAAATACATGGGTTAAATGTAAAATTTTCAATCAGCAAATTGTGAATTAGATTGAATGTTATACCTAACTCGTATCAAACTAATCTACGAACACTTCTAATTTATAAAATAGTTACCAATTCAATCTACTATATTATTTATAAACTAAACAAATCACAAAGTAATATATATATATATATATATTTATTACATTCACTCCAACCAATACAAATAAAACAATTAAATGTATATTACCATATAATTGAAATTTTATAAATGATACTAAAAATTTGTAACATTATTTGTCAAACCAAGGAGTTGAACTTTGATGGTAGGGCTTGTTTGACACAAGTAAAGTCGAACCATAGCATATCAGTTTCTCTTTCTGTTGGTTGTAAATGTAAATTCAAAGAAACCATAATTTGAGTCTGAAACATAAAATTCAAGAATTTTTGGAATTTTTGTTGAATATTCTAAAATATATTTTGAATTTTTTCAATTTAATTGGTCTGATTTTTTTAATTTTTTGTAAACTTTTTTTTAAATTTGCTTTATATATATATATACTTCTATCCAAAAACAATTTTCAAAATTAAAAATATAAATTTTTTTTCCAAAAACGTTTTTCCGAAACTCAATATCAAATACTCCTCAATGTCTAAACACAATGGAGGAAAGTGAATTTCCTAATATATTGGGAATTTTTCATAAATACCAAAAAAATGAGAAATAATTACAATTTTATCTTTCATCAATGTTTTTTTCGATTTTACTAAAAAATATTTTCTACAATTACACCAGCACCTCATGTATATCTCAGATATATTTTCAGCCTAAAGTACTTAGCATAATATAAGATAATTTCTAGTATATCTTGATTATACCTTGGATATATTTTTGGAATATCTTAAACCTAAAATAGTTATGGGAACAAAGACTATAAAATTCAGTATACTTTTGACATACCTTGAGTATATCTTGAAGATATTTTAGGCCTAAAACAGTTGTGAACAAAGGCTATAAAGTTCAATATACCTTAGAAATACCTCGAGTATACCTTGGTATATCTTGAAGAATTTTTTAGGAATACTTTAGGTATATTTTAAGAATATCTTGTTGATTTTTACTAAAAGAAGAATAATAATAATTTAAATAATTCAATAATTAATAAGGTTTGATCTAATTTAGAATCCAAAACAACACAATTACAAGAATTATCGAATAAAAAATGAGAAAACTAAAATGTACAAACTCATTATCAAGATAATCTAACAGAAACCCTGCCAGATCTGTCATTTCAACATGCTTTTGTAGAAACCCTTCCAAATTTGACTTCTAGACCTGCATTAGAACCACTAATTAAGTCTACAAAAGTCCACTTCATCTCATACTAGAAATTCCAATTCCAGTGTAGTTGATGCACCGAAATCAACACAAAATAATAAAATCGAATTCAATTAAATGGAGCGTTAAAAGAACTCTGATGTGTCGATGATGTTAGATTGGATCTTGTAGCTGTTAGCTAGCTACTCTTTTCTTCTCTTTGTTTGGCATTCTTAGTAATTTTCAGTTATGGAAAAACATATTAAAACATCTGTAAAAACAAAAACCAATCTAGTAAGAAGGAAAGGTAATTTTGCAAACAAAATTTAAAAGATGTTGATAGACGAAATTTCCCCTAATATATTTGAAGCCCAGATCATCAGTCCGGAAAATATGAAATTAGATTGATCCCTCGAAGGGTGTTGCAGCCTTTCTTTCTTAGCAGTTAAAACAGAAATTAGATCGGAGCATAAGAATTCAAGCCCTCAACATTGCCAAAATAGAAGATTAATTTGGAAGTGAGGTAATACTGTGACCTCTAACGGCGCAAGCAACATAAATACAATTGATTCATGGGATCCAAATTATGAAAATTGACCCCAATTATTCTTCTTTTTTTTTTTTAAGATCTAAAAGCTGATCACTGAAAAATTCAAAAAATAAATTGTACAATTACTTTCATGATGCAGGCGCATATTCTTGTATTGCTGTTGCTAACTTAATCCTATCCTCCTCTGTTTTTGTCCGAATTAAGAAGGTACGTGCCATGACACTATCATTACTGCCACCATCATCACCCTGTTTAAAGCCAATTGTGAGTTAAACATGATAAATAAATAAATAAATATATAAATATATATATATATATATATATATATATATATATTTAGCCACAAGGGGCGTGGCCTGACAGTAAGTAGCTAATGTTTAAAGCTACATGTTTCGGGTTCGATCCTTGGGGTAGGTAGGAGGTAAAATAAAATGATTTGAACAATAGTTCACCCATCTACCTTTAAAAAAAAAAAATTACTAAGAGGTACCAGAAACTAGGATTCGTTATTAAATAACTTGCCCATAATTTCGACTATCAAAGACACACTATTACTTTAAGCGGAAAATCTCAGTTCCAACTTCCAACCCAGCGCCTATCCTAGCACTTTCTAACGCATTTTACAGTTTACAGTCATAAAAACACTTCCCAGTATTAATGTCTGATCCCAAGCAGAGATCTCAGTGGGAATATGTTTTTCAAAAGCCCTAGTAAAATGAACTGACAAATGTGCAGATATTCAGTATAAATGTTACCGTAGTATGGAATATTGCAACAAGAGAATTCTTCTGTGCATTTGTCTTGATTCCTGGATATAGCAACGAATTTAATAATACTCTTCCCACCTGCCACCAGCAAAACAGAACAGATATTAAGACATGACATGCAATTATAAACAACAACAATCAGTTTACATGTAAATTTTATGCAGTACCTATTAATACAAAACCAATTGTACAATCAATCAGCTAAAAGGGAGAAAGAAGGGAAAGAAACTGGAAAGCAGTACTCCAAAATAAGCCAGCAAAGAAACATACCTCATTCCGAACAACAATTGTCGGTCTTGATTCTTTTGTACCCTTGCTAATACCCTCTTTGCATTTGATGGAAAGCTGCCCTGATCCTTTGTCTTTCCATGCATCTTTATCTGCTGGATCACTTGACTGGATACATCAAAGAGCAAAACATCATTTAACTACTTGATTTTTTTGCAAAGTACTAGATGAAATTGCTAAAATTTTCCAGCATGAGTTATTCTGATACTTCTTCCCACTCTTGCGAGAATGGTAAAATGAATGGCTTAATGCCAAAAATAGAGGTCATTGAACGGCATCAATGAGCACACAATGATAAAACAATTACCTTGACATATAGCTTGCACTTGACTTCATGGACTACAATAATACCCTTTTCTTCAGACTTCTTCAATGATGGGCTGCTAGGACGCTCCAGTTCATTTTCTGATATAGGAAATAAATAGTCAATTCAATACCAATTCAACTGCTCTTTTTTTTTTTTTTTTTACTCTGTGGATGTTGTGTTGGTTATTTCAAATGCCAACTCACCAAAAACCCCCCAAAAACAGAACCATAAAATGCAGTTTGTATTTTGTGTATAACTGGATGAAAATAATGAATATAAGAAAAACAGCCTATTAAGGAAAATCATAATATTCAGTATGGGGTTCTAGTTCAATTATATAATGGCGTAGGAAAGTTGCATGCAGCAAAGGGCAAAGAAAAAGATTTATGCCTCACCATCATCAGCGTCATCAGAAGTGTTATGATTTGCGGGAGCTGAGTTTTGACCTCCTGAGATAAAAGATGGGAAAGAAGTAAGTCTGACTTCAAATTACTCTCATTAAAGCAACAAAAACAGCTACACATAGTATTTGCAAGGTTGACACATATACTATATGTATTATTTATAACCTTCAAAAGGAAGACTATTTGAGGGAGTTAATGGATGTAATGAAAAGGAGATCAATTTTTTAACTCCGTTAGGGAACAAATTTTTTATGTAAATGGTGGTTATTCAAAATTAAAGTTTTACACCCTTCTATTATTCATTTTTCTTAATCTCTAACTGTAAGGGTTAGAAGGGATGGAGAAGTTAGAGGGTGTAACGCAAAAATTTAACACTTTTACATTTATTAAAATCATTTTTCATTTTAAAACTCCCAAACAAGAAAATGTTGTTTATCATTACTTTCAATTACATTAGATTAGATTAATTCACCCCTTTTAACTGTCTTCTCCACTCCCATGCAATATTAAAGCATTCGGTCTCTGTTCAAACATCAGTTAAAGATGTGGTTACAAGAAACGAAAAAGTATTATCCAAAATCCAGCTTTAGATTACTTCTTTTTCCATATGAATCTGTGGCTCCAAATCACTAACACGTCCTCATGCTTATCTAGATTCATTATTTATACATAGCAGCGCATGAGCCATTAGACAGCGCGAAACAGTTGTTCAGAAATGATGGGAGCAGAGTTGGTAGTTGAGCAACATAAGAAAGATTTGCAACACTTGAATATAATAGCCATGATATGAACCATTGTGGCACATGTAGTGCAAACTAAATGACCTTCTGGATATACGCTTTTTGGTATCACAGAAATATGAGACTGACTATTGGAACTCTCTCAACTTGTACCAAAAATACTTTCACCTCAATATATTAGAATTAAGACTAACTGAAATTAAATTATTTCTTAAGCACAGTCACTATCACAAAAATATATACTGCTCACTTTGACTGTCATATGTTCTCCAACTTAACATCGTAAGACCACTTAGTAAAAAAAGCCATGACCAACATAAATTGAAGAAACACAGTGAAATTCTTACCAAATAGGACCGGGGTTGGAGTATCGCTAAAGGCTTCAGTGCTTTGATTGTTGGAGAAGAATCCTGAACTTTGACTGTTGGAGAACAACCCAGAGTTTTGATTAGTGAAAGAACCTCCAAAGCTCTGACTGTTGGAGAACAAACCATGAGTTTGATTAGTAGAAGAAATGGCAGAGCTCTGACTTTTGGAAAACGATCCAGAAGTTTGATTAGCAGAAGGAACTGCAGAGGTCTGACTATTGGAGAACACTCCAAAAATTTGATTCTTGGAGAATAATCCAGTGCTCTGACTGTTGGAGAATAAAACAGAATTCTGACTATTGGAAAACATGCCAGAGCTTTGGCTATTAGAGAATAGGCCTCCAGAACTTTGACTATTGGAGAATGTACTGGAGCTCCATGATGCAGAAAATCTTGAATCTGTACTTGGCGGAACAGTGCAAGTTTTCCCTTGAAAAAATTTAGTATCATTGTTCTTTATTTCAGGCACATGTTTCTTTCCAGTACTAATAGATTCAGCAGCAGAACCCCCTTTTACAGCATTTTCTTTGAGCCAGTTCACGACATCACTAAACTTGCTCTATAGTATAAAAAGTAGATCATCAGCTGCTATAAATATAGGAAAACACAAAAGATATATGCCACTTAAAATTGAATGTCAAACAGTAAAGTACCATAATGCCTGAAGCATGAGAAAGGTAGTCACGAACACCATCTTCCCAAAGTTCATCAGGGTGATTCTTCAGTTGCGCTTGTATCCAACTATAAAACATAGAAAAATGACAGAAATTTAGTAAAACTAATAAGCTCTTGAACAGAAAGGACATTCCAGTTGTGAGGAAGACAACTTATAAATTGAAGAAAACATTAGTAGAAATTTAAAAAATCAACAGGAGATAATATCAAAAGAAAAATGTATAAACAAAAGATGAAATCATCTAGTAAATATTTATAAAGAAGCACAAGAGAAGAGAGCATAAGAGGATAAATTAAGAAATCAAAGTTTAAAAGGATACTAAAAAATGTGGACCTGGCAAACTGAGTATTCAGAGCTCTCACATGCTGTCGGGAAGATTCAGCACGCTTCGGATCCAATGGCGGCATAGCAGTTGATGGCTGTTGAGATGGTTCTGCCCTATCAACATCAAAAGAAGATCCTGCCATTATTCTTTTATTTCGGAACTGCAACATTAATGAAATTCATATAATCACCTTCTACAGCGTTAAAAGATGCAAATACACAGACATGAAAATGACACATTGCTGCTGCTTGTGAAATACGAAACATCATAATATGGGGTGCCATTCTGATCCCTAAAAGAAAATGCATTAAAGAGGATTTCTCTTAGTACAGATTATTACTTAATTATTATATTTCCAGTTTTTCTCATAACCTTTTATTTTCCTTCTCTGTCTCCATTAAAAAAAAAGGTAAATTTACAATATCCCAGAAAGGCAGACTTCTTAATCTAGACATACTGCTTATTCTAAAACTTCTCGATAACAAAACGAATAATAAGTCATAGTATACCAAAGCTAAATTTGCTTTAAAGGACCAATAATTTTTCACAAATATAAGAAACATAATCCAATTAAAGTGGAAACAAGAATTTCTTAGTTCACTTTATTACAACTCAAGAACCATGAGCAACGCCAAGACAAAAGCACAGATAAATTCAAGCTTAAAGCAATCCAACAATTTCACCAACTTAAACAAAATCACATTATCAACTTCAACCTCAACCATACCCATGTGTTAAGACTATCAAGGAGCTCCTATCTAGCGAAAATATCGAACCTTTTAACCTAATTTCACTTCTCTTACCTAAAAAAAAACCCCGAAAAAAACAAAAAAAAAAAACCAAATCAAATATTAACACTCCTCCCCACCCCCAACCCCACTCCGCCAAAGTGCAGCAAAAAAGAGCAGTAGCAATATTAAGCTAACTAAAAACATATCTGTACTTTGTGAGACTCCAAAATTACAGCTAAAATTACGATCTGATAGAACAAGAGAAGTAAATTAGTGTTTTTCGGAGGTTCAAAAGAAGACAACAAAAGAGGAACTCACAGCCGCATCATTGATGTCCGGCAACGAATCGGCGGCAGCAAAACTCTTTTGTTCTAGTTTCGATGAGGATTCAAAGCTGCACAGAGGAAAAAATATACAATATCTTTTTACCTTTCTGGAAATTTTTTTGGCATTTGTTTCAGGCTAATAATTCCAAATGATGTTAAAAGGGAGAGCCCTTTTAAAATTGGGGATTAATTTTTAGCCGTACGATCAGGTGGGGAACAAACTTTCAATCGGGAAGACTGGACCTGCTGGCCAAGTAGGCTTAGTTTTCCTCGAGTTACAGCCACGCAGGGCAAATTATATTGTGACCTACTCGGTATACTATTACGAATCCAAGTGATAGTAAAATTTAGTGATAATTTTATAAATAAAATAAATTTATATAAATTTATTTGGTAATATATTATTATTAGTTTATTAATAAAATATTTGTTAATTTATTAGTAAAATATATATTATTTTATCGATAAATGTTTATTTTATTTTAAAATAAAATCAATAGTTATTGTGTATTTCAGATGTAATTTGTTTTGATTTGTTATTTTTCGGTGCATTTTATCTCAATTTTTATTTTAAAATAAAATCAATAGTTATTGTATATTTCAGATGTAATTTGTTTTGATTTGTTGTTTTTTAGTGCATTTTGTCTCAATTTTTTGTTATATTTTGAATTTAATTGAAGATAATTCAATTAATTCATATTTACAAATCAAAATATAAAAAAAAATATCAATTAAATTAAGTACATAAAGAAATATTGTATTAATATAAGAAATGAATATTTTACCAATAAATTAATGAACTATTATTAATAAACTAATGAATATTTCTCAATAAACTAATAAATTTTTTACTTCATTTGCTAATAAATCTAAAATCTTAAAATAAAATAAATTATGTATATAATTTAATAAATATTATATTATTTTCTTTAATTTTTGTAGTATTAAATTAATAAATTTTTATTTTATTTACAATAAATATTTTTTAATAAAATAATAAAGTAATGAACTTTTTTTCAATAATCAGATGATAAATATTTATGATTTTTTTATTTTGATCTATATATATAAATCCATTAAATTATTTTAATGAAAATGCATTGGGTATATAATTTAATGAATATTATATCATTTTTTTAATTTTTGTAGTAATAAACTAATGAATATTTACTTTATTCATAATGAACATTTCTCAATAAAGTAATGAATATTTTTTCAATAACCGGATAATGAATATTTACAATTTTTTTTATCTATAAATATAAATATATTAAATCCTCTTAACAGAGATGAATTGTGTATATAATTTAATGAATATTATATTATTTTCTTTTAATTTATTTATTTAGTAATAAACTTTTAATTTATTTATAATGAATTTTTATAATAATAAACTAATGAATATTTACTTTATTTATAATGAACATTTCTTAATGAACTAATAAACGTTTCTCAATAAAGTAATGAATATTTTTTCAATAACCGAATAATGAATATTTACGATTGTTTTTTTATCTATAAATATAACTCTATTAAATCATCTTAACGAAAATGCATTGTGTATATAATTTAATGAATGTTATATTATTTTCTTTTATTTTATTTTTTTGTAGTAATAAACTAATAAACCTTTAATTTATTCATAATGAATATTTCTTAATAAACTAATGAATATTTATTAATAAAATAATGAATCTTTTTCAATAATTGGATGATGAATATTCACGAAATTGTCGTCATGTGTTTAATAGATGTGTAAGTTTGTTTTATTTACAAAATTACCACCGCCTCTTATTTGTGTAATAGATCCTTAGTCCATAATACTTTATGGACTGGAGTACGCAGGCCACCGGCCACATGCTTGGGGTTCGGATTCTATTTTAGGCAAGGCCGGCTCAGAATAAACTAGTTTGATTTAGGGCTAAACCCAAATGTGGAAAAATTATCTATTTCTAAAGAAAAATTAATTAACAAATTGTGTGTTAATTAATAATTAGTAATTATATATATGATCTCCCAATCTATCATGAATGCCCTTAAATGTCCCTTTATTAAAGAGGAATTTTTATGATTTACCGAAATTTAAATATTTTTTATTAAATTTATCGATAGTTTTTTGTCTTTTCATATGTATCGAAATTTTTTTTATTCCTACTGATCAACAATGGAGTGATTCTTTTACTCTCCTCAATTTAGTCTCTTCTCTAAACTTCTTTTGCCAAATTGACAAAGCAATAGCTGTAACACTCTCTCATATAATTAGGACTAATCCAACTATATAAGCAAATATTATAAACTTTCCGTTATTGAAAACTTGTGAAAATTAAAACATTTTTTTCTTATATTAGTATCTCTTAACATCCTTTCATACAAATATTTTCCATGTTACCATATTAACATATTAATTAATATCTTATATCATGCATAAAACTATCATTCATTTAATAAAATAACTCTGATTTAGGCTAAACTGACATGGTTTTTATCGAACTGTATCATACATAAATATATATTCTTTAATCCAATAGACATGTACAAAACCAATTACTCATATTCTATATGACGTATAACAAAAACAAAATATTATGATATCACCGACCCCAAAGATTTGCACTATAGTCTCTGATGGACTTTCTTATCTTCAGTCAATTTTCTCTATCTACCAGCTTCAAACCTGTGTGCATGAACAGTCACACGCTAAGCAACCTAGTGTTTAATGGTACATATATGCATATAAATTCATACAACTATGGGATGACATATCATATGTATATTTATATTCATGCAAAATAATATTCAACATGTATAAAATATATATTTAAAATGATGCAAGCATGCATATATATATATAATCATATTGGACACAAAACATATTCATATACCTAGATCATGCTTATCAACCAACATAATATATTTTCTTTTCATATTTCTTTTTTTTATTTTGCCAAAAATCATTTAATAATATACATAGCATATTTGTCTCGTATTATCAAATTATGTACATATATCCATGCTGATCATATTAACAATTAACCATAAATTATTGAACATAGAGACATTATACATTCTTATTCCACATATCATAAAACATTCAATAATCATGTAATAAGTAGTCATTTCTATTTTATTCAACTTATTTAATTAGCCAATAGTCTATTTACTCAAAAACCGGACTAATTGGATAGCGGGTTGTGAATAGGAACGCTCTCCGACCTTAAGCCATCTTATTCACCTATTTGTGTATTCCTGTAATTATGCTCGTCACGAGCTTGAGTCAAGAGCGTTCTCCGAGATTAAACCACTTTGCCTAATAATTAAGAATCATATAAAAGTTTCATACGGTACTGTAAAAGACCCTGAATGACATGTCATTTATCCTAAATCTCGTCTTTGTAAGAGAAATGAGCAATTATACATATTCATAATTTCTTTTAACATGATAGGTTATAATTTTATCTCATTTCATACTTACATATCGTATGTCATAATTTATCTTATTAGGACTTTCAAACCTCATATGAAATACACAATTAAGTGCAAAGAAGGAAAATTTCAACAATTTAGCATATATATATGTGTGTGTGTGTGTCATACAATATTTAAGAGACCAAATTCCAAATTCTTTATAGGCAGATTTATGCCAAGATATTGGAATGCATTGTTCACCTATTTAGGAACTTAATTAAACCTCATGGTCTTCCAAGAAATTTTAGCTTAATATCTTAACTTTCATATGCAATAAGAATCACATAAATACGAATTTTATATTATAAGTTATAGATAAAAAAACTACAAGTTATTCACTGAAAATTGCTCAAGATTAATGGATAGTTCCATATCCGACTTTTATAGCCCTTTTTTGGCCTATTTACAAACAGAATTCGGATCCATGTTTTTCACAAAAAGTTTTAGCCCTATGTTTATAGTTTCATTTCCAATTAGTTTCATGTAAATCCGAGTTATATAACATGAGTTATGTCTAAAGGAATCAAGATTGTTCCATAGAATTTTAGCAACATTACAAAGTACAATATTTTTCCAAAAATTAGATTAAATTCATAGACATCCACAATAGTCATAAATCATCATAATTATCATTTTCAATATCAACATCATGCCAATCATCATCTAAAAATGTAACAACCAACATTTCAACAATGTACTAACTTCAAATGGAATCTTAAAAATCTTAAGCCCTCAAGCTTGTTATTTCCTTTGGAAATTTCCACCACCCTCTCTATCGCTAAGAAGATATCAACATGTCTTTTTTAGGCCAAAGAACAAACATATATAACATAATTCTAAATTTTAAACATAAACCTAACTTTAACTATCAAGCTATATCTTTTAACTTAAAAATCATGTCAAACTTCTTCTTTAACTAATCTAGATGCTAAAAGGAAGAGTTTTAACTCTTTAAAACCATAACTCGACTAAAGAACTAACTCATATGAAATGGATCTCCATCAAACACGAAAATAGTGGAAAACAAGATAAAAGAAGAAGAAAAATATAGTTTCTAGCTCCACTTACTTCTTCATTTGCCAAAGACAATGTGAATTTGGATATTTAGTTTCTTCCTTTCTTCATTCTCCAAGAAAATGACTTATTTAGGTCTAACAATCCCCTTTTTCTACTTTTCTAAAGGGTTTTGGGCTATATAAGTGGTTTTTCCTTTAGTTTTTAGTAGTTTAGGCTTTTTTTTTCAGTGAAACAAAGTGGAAGAATAGAGGGGTGAAGATGGAGCATGAATTTGAGTGGAAAAATTAGGGTTTGGGGTTGATGTTGATGAGAAAAAAGGAATAAGAAGAATTTTTATACTTTGGTAAATATGTCACTTTGGTCCCTCATTGTTTTTGCCAAATATTCATTTAAATTCTTGGCTTTTATTTCTCTCTTATAACTTTTCTCAACTTTATATCTTTTAATTAAATCATCCATAACATAAATAAAACCTCTTCTTAACATTTAAATACCAAATTTAGACTCCAATAATTTTTAATTGCGATAATAAAACACAATAATTATCCGAACCTAAATTACAAGCGTTACACTAACCACTAAAGAAGAGGAAGAAGATGGTTTCCTGTTAAGGTTGCAATTGGTTGTTAAAGAGATAATTATTGCTTCAACTTCCATGACCTCTTCTTCTTCTTTTACTGAGTCATTTACTCATTCAATCGTCATTTGTTTATAACGGTTGAATTAACCATTGAATTTGTTTATTTACTTTTTTGAGTTTTGTCTGTATTGTTATTGATTTCTTTTTTGTTCTTTGTTTTTTTAGTAAAAATCACTAAAATATCCTCAAAGTATCTCCATAGTATACCAAAGATATTCTTATATAATTTTCAAAGGTATACCAAAGTATCTCTAAGGTATTTCAAGATAATTCTTTTCGGGAAATTCTCAAGAAATTTCAAAGATATATCCAAAATATCTCCAAAATATACTTAAGGTATTCCCATAGGATTCTCAAAGGTATATCGAAGTATTCCCAAGATATTCCCAGAGCATTCCTCCTAGAAAATTCTTTAAAAATTCTCAAGATATACTTAAAGTATCCCAAAGCATACCCAAGATATTCCTGAAGTGTTCAAAGAAAATGTATTCCAAAGTATCCTTAAAGTATATTCAAAGTATTCCGAAAAAATATACCAAACTATTTGTTTGAGATTTTGTGATATTTTAAATTTTGATTAAATTATATTATTCTTATTCTTTAATGATTTAATTGTTCATGTTCTTATTTTTTTATTTTTTTGGATAAAAACTGAATCAAAATATTCTCAAAATATATCAAAAGTATACTGAAAATATATCATCTAAACATATTTTGAAGTGATTTTTAGATTTAGATACTTTTATAATTTTAAATTATTATTTTCAATAAAATTAAAAAAAATTGAGCAACAGTAAAACTAAAAAGCAATACCCATTTTTTAATATTTTTGTAAAATTCCCTTTATTAAAATTTATAATTAAAAATCATTCAATTAATGAAAATATAAAAATAAAATTTATTTCAACCATATCAATTCAATAATCACTGTCCAGCAATCAATGATCTAATGATCAGAACTGTAATATTTCGAATTCCAAATTTATATTTTCAGTACCAAAAAAAATTCTAATTAGATAAATAGTGTGCTTTCCTTCATGGCTAAAGCTATCAAGAGCTTGTGTTACTAAACCATTATATGAGCAAACACACACACTCGGATGTGCATGTATTACTAAACTAATTTAATTTAATTTCAAAAATCTAAAGGCAAAGATTTTCATCAAAGAAATTTACATCAACTAGCTTTTGGCCAATAACATCTATATTCCTTATCTTCTTCCCTCGTGTACTTGTATAATTTTCTATACCCTAACCCTCAAAAGTATAATAATGAGATACCAAAACCAATTAAGAAGCGAAATGAAAGATATATTAAAAAAAAAAACACCAAGGAATAGTGAGCTAGATCTTCATGTTCACACTAATGGCTTTTTCTCTTCATCTCCACCTTCTTCATTACCAGCTAAGCTTTTGGCTTCTTTCAAAGGAGACATTTCTCGCTTGGGTGGGATTCTGCTAGGGGGTCTGGTATCTGGTAACATCTTCAAGATAATTCCCATGGATATGAGCAGCAGCCCACTTCCATGTTGCTCTGTTAATGGCTTTGTAAATATCATGTATGACAGTAACAAGGTCACTGCCTTTCGAGCTGTTGTTATCTGGAACAAGAATACAAATTAAACACAACTATTATATATATATATATATATATATATATATATATATATATTCATGAAAATTTTTGACCATTCCGAAATAGAAAAAGCGTTTAACTGAATGAGCTGAATGGCTATGTGCATCTCATGATCTGTGAATCCCATGTGAGATCCACAAATGTTCTAAAATCCCAATGATGGATGTTACCATTCTAGCAAATTCCACACCATGGATGTACTTGAGTTTTTCTACCAAGGCAAGATGCACTCATTGTAAGCCCCATTTGAAAAGCAGTGGTGCACTCCACTATTCCTCAAAGTGGGGTGTTACACTAGTACACAATAAAATAAAAAAAATGCAAGCTTTTACAGCAATGAATGTGATGGGAGGATAATATACATACCATCGCAGTGGTGGCAGCACCGAAAACAGCAATAAGAGATAAAACGGACAATTGCCCGATGAATGTGGCCATAGCTTCAAATACCAACACTCCATACACATATGGATGCTGCATTAATACAAGTAAATAAAATAAGACTCCATGTCTATAAACACACGTTGTATTGGCACCCTAAAATATCAAATGGAGTTCCCAAGATCCAAGACAATGAAAATCAAGACGGTTCACATTTTTTATCTTTAGTTTAATCAATAGTCACAGAGGAACAAGAAGAATGAGAAATTAGCCTCAAAGTGAATGAATTAGAAAGAATGAAGAAGTTCAAAAAGGGGGAAAAATCTTAATCTGCTTATATTCAACCCATCAGAATTTTGATAGAACCAATTAATTTGTCTTCCATCAAAACACAGTCCTTGTGTATGGCACACGCATTTTGCATCTTTTGGGTCCAAGAAGCACTTTACTTTCTTCGTGCAATATATTACTGCCTATCCTCGTATCACTGCAATGTCTATTCTTAAATCTTCACGAAGTCATCTACAATAGAAAAATCAACATTCTGAACTTGACTCGGTCAATATATTACACCAGCAAATTGGACCCGCTAACTACCAAATCATTGATTTCTCCTAAAAAAATTATATTTGCGGTGCATTGCCGGCACGTTGGTGTGACACAACTCCAACCCATTGTTACAAAAATCAAACAGTGCAGATGTCTTCGAAAGTAAATTAAATAGGATCTCTACATGCATATAATATGACAATATAGATAGAGAAGTAAGAAATTATTTTTTACTTGCGAACAAGAATTCCAAGCTTTAAACAGCTCTCCAGTCAAGATCATGGGTGGAAGCAAGAGAGGCAATCCCACAACTGTTGAGCAGAATAGCACCTCAATCTATTAGAATTGCACCAAAAATTAATAATGGAGAACTTAGTTTTGTAAGATCAGAAATGCATTTATTTACAGATAACAATTCTAAACTACCTGTGTTGTGTCAGGATTCATTTTAAAAATCGCTTCTTGCAAGTTCCCCATCAAAGAATCCATAATTAAAGCACCACAAATCATTAGAACACCAATTATGCTAAAATTTGGAGAAGTTTGGGCATCTGCCAAGGTGAAAAGGATCAGACCAACAACAAGAAGCAGAGCAGAGATGTACTCATGAAATGGATACTTCCTTCTCAAGCCAGGAATAAAGGCACCCATTATCATGACTGGCAGTACCTAAGATTATCAAAATCAACCAAACTTGTATAAATTAAACAGCAGGTAAAGAAAAATTTCAATTCAAGGAATTAAGAGACTGAAAACAAAATTCACCTTGGTCGATTTGAACATGATCTGAGCAGGATAGTTAAGGAAGGCCAAGGAACCCTTTGTCAACCCATGAGAACCCATAAGAACAGCAGAGAGTTTAACATAAGTTTTCCATGGATTCACCATTTGCTTGGTAGTGAAACCCTGAAAGTATATAAGCACCAGGTACACGAATCCTTGTACAAAAGTGAAATACCATCCATAGCTACAAATTCAATACAGTTAAAACTTGATTAGTAGAAGAAAAATAGCTGTTGAGAGTTATGTTTGATGTAGGAATAGTAATTTTACCTGAACTGAAGCCGATTATAAACATATTCCTGGAATGAACAGATGAAAACAAATTTATTAACTCAAAATTTGAAATAGAATTCAAATTACCAATAAAACAGAGAACAAGGAACCAAAAAAAGAGCACTTTCATTTTCAGCACAACAATGAGTTTAATAATGCGATTAAACTCGCATACCTCTGTTCGACTGCGGAAGAAAAAGGATTTGCGAAAGAAAAGAAGGATCAGAAAAATCAATATTTTGAATACTTTCTATCATCTAACCAGCATCTAGAATTGTTAGCTTTTCAACTTTTGTTTAAAAAAAAAAAATCAAAATAACAAAAGAAATAAGATCCGAAATTATCAAAGAGAACAAAAAGTATTCCAAAATTGACAAAAATCAGAATTTTCCATAAAAGTCTAGTAAAGCCATAGAGGAGAAAAAATAAAACCTCGCAAATGCCATTAACGAGATAACCAAAGAAAAACCCAGAAGAACAAATGAGAAATTGCTGCCATTTGGGTCGAACAGAGAGAGAAATCCCAAACAAAGATCTTGACTGATCCTCCCCCTTCATATTTGTCTCTTTCCTTAAAATCCTGATCGCTAAAATCAACTTCGCTGCACCCAAAAAGTCCAAAAGGGTCTTTAAAGAATTTGCTTGATTGTTTTAACGGTGCACGAGAAAGTATGAGAAGGGGAATTAATTGTTGAATCAGATAAGAAAAGTATCAAACACGAAGCAGAGAAGGCTTCTAATTCTCTCTCCCTGGAAAAAGAAAGAGAGAGAGAGATGGAAGCTTGTTTGGGTTACAATTTGGCGAAAGCAAAACGGGGGACGATTTTAAGAGGGAAGAGGAAAATTTGAGGGACTTCTACACATGAGGACATGTTAGGGAATTAGGAGAGTTTCGGGTTTCCCGGCAAACTTTTTTATCGCGAGAAAATTCAGGACTTTTCACATGGAAAATTTGATAAGTGTGTTCGGACTTTGGATTTTGAATTAGAGCTAGAATGTATGATACGTCGTAAATTTGAGTAGATAAAAGTTTGAGCTTAATATATATAAATTATTACCCTATTTATATGTTTAAGGCACATATAAAAATTGTATTATAAATAAATTATATCTGAATATAATTACGAATATATAAAAAATTAAATTTATAATATTTTAAATATCTATAATATATTTATATATAATAAATATAATACATTATATTAAAATTAATTTTATTATAATATTTTACATATGAATAAATATAAATAAATATTGTATAGCTATTATTTTTATAATTTTATTAATATTCCTATATAATCATGTATCGTATCATATATGTATACATATATAGACACGTTTAATTGATTGTATCTAATTGTTTCGTATCTTAGACGTATATAAGAAACTCCACACAATTATACACGATGCGAAATAATATACGATATGAAATAAAGTACGACATAAATGGATACGATACAAAATAAAATATGATACTATTAGATACAATACAACATGAATTGTCAGCTCTACTTTGAATATAGCTCAACTCAGCTCGCCTAAAACCTAAATATATTTTCGTATATATAAATTATAAATTTTAAGGAAAACCATATTATACTAAATTATATGATTTGTCCATTTATTTTATTATAGTTTACTAATTCATCATTCTGTTAGATTTTTTATTAAAAAAAAATTAGATTATAGTAAAATAATAAAAAAAATTATTATTTATCCGTTAAAATTTGATCTATTATATTAGTATTTTTTATAAATTTTATTTATTGTACCAATATATTCCTGAGCAGAAAAATATTTTTTTTTTGACTAATAGCAAATATATTAAAATTTAACAAAAAAAATAAAATAGTTTAGTGGAAATAAATTAGAAAAAGCTTAGTAATTTTTCCTAAATTTTATCATTGCACTTGATTCATATTTTAATAACACTTTTTTATTGTATATGATTTACCATATTTTTTTTTAGAAAATTATTATTTATCCTATGTGGGTTAACATAATATATTAGTACTTCTGATATTTGAAAAATATACGATTTGTCTCATTTATTTCATTTTCATTGAACTATGTAGTATATTTGTTAAATTTTAAGACATTTACTGTTAGAAAGAAAAAATATTCTCTATTACTCATAGGATACCAGTTCAATATATCAAATTTCAAGAGATATTAATACATTAAATCAAATTTACAAAAAATATAGTGCAATGTATCAAACTTTTGAAGGATAAATAATATAATTAATTTTCAAATATCAGAAGAGTATTAATGTATAATATCAAACTACAAATGGCAAATCTTATAATTTTCAAACTTTAAATAGTACTAGAGTATTATGTTAAACTATAGCAAATAAATAATAAATTTCCTTATTTTTTTATTGGATATTTTTTAAAATTTTCTTAAAGAGAATTTTAAATACGTAACATATAATATAATTTTTTGTCTTGATCATCCAGACTAAAATTATAAATTATAGAGAAAATTATTATTTATCTCATGTAATTTGGCATAATACACTAGTACATTTTTTAAGTTTAAAAAAATATACGATTTTTCCCCTATAGTTTGAAATAATATACTAGTATATCCTTAAAATTTGAAAATTATACTATTTACCCCCTAAAGTTTTGATATATTGTATTAGTACCCCTATGCAAATTTAATTTACTAAATTAATACCCTCCAAATAAAATAAAATATTTCTTTTTATTAGTATATTATATTATTTTTGAAACCTCAAATAGGTACTAGTGTATTATGTCAATTAAACTGAATAAATAGTAATTTTTTCTCAATTATAATTCATTTATAATTAGATGTACAATTATAATGATTAATATCTAAACAGGTAAAATTATATAATTATATGTACAACATAGATACCAATAATATTTTCAAATCATCCAACATATAATGTCAATAAATGATTAATTTCATATAACATAATATTAAGAAAAAGGTGTCTTAAATATTTGGATCCTCGCAATCTTTATATACTTCGAACACTAAGAAAAAGTTTTCCAACTTAAGTATCATGCCTCAAATTCTATATTTCCTCTATGTCATTAGACATTAGGTAGATATATTGCACAACTCAAAACGTTAAATTAAAATTTAATATAATAAATTAAGAATCTCATTTTTCATTATATATGAAAAAAAATACTACATGTTGCTTAAATTGTTCAATATAAATTAATCATCAACTTATTAAAATAAATATTTATGAGGGTGTAAATGAGATGATATGAATCTCTCCAACTTAACTAGATGTCTTGAATTCGAGTACTATATGTGTAGATATTTTAAAACTCATGAGAGAATATTTTGTCGCTCTTAAAGTTTTATCAGATATGAATAAAATTAATTTTAGTTTGTGGTAATAGTTAACTGTCTGATAATACCTATAGTATAAAAAAAATAAATTGCAAAAAAGAGCCAATTTTTAGTTCTAATCAGTATTTTAGTTTATCATTTTGTTTTCTAATTAGACAATAAATAAATTAAGATGATTTGAATTGAAACTAAATAAAACATTAAGATGGAAGTAATAGTTCAAAAATGTTAAAGTTTTAATTGAAATTTATATGCATTGTTTTAACTTTTAATTATTCTTTAATTTTTAGAGGGGAAAAAAAACTAATTTAAAATCTCAATTGAACTATCGGCATGAAGAGCAGTTAAGGCACCGGCGCCTGCTCCTCGCGGGATTAAAGTCAACTATTTACCCGATTAAGAAAATATCGCGCATAAATGCGAAATATGGAAGGACAATATCGCGATATATTGGACTTCGGAGCACCCATTGAGACTTGCATCATGACGTGCCACGTGTAAGTAGAAACCTTGACTTAGCAAACTAGTATGTCCTTTTTTTATGATGAAAGCATCCGGAGATGCTGTTAATTGTTATTTTCCTTGAAATTTATAAACGGGTTTGGATTATAACAAATTTCCGATATGCCTAATTAGCAGAAAGAACAATGCTAGATAAATATGTTGGAAAAATTGTGATTATGAACCATTTTGAAAAGATTATTCTGGTGGATTTCACAACTCGATTTTAGAAAAAAGATCCGAATATATGTTCTTTGACATAAGAAATATGAATTAATGTATTCATATGCTCAAAATGGAAAATGTGTGAATAGAAATTGAAACTTAAAATAAACTCTTTGATAAGGAGATTTAAAAGTCAAAAGTGAGTGGAAGTTTGTCTCACATCACTAAAATTTGAAGTTGGACTTGTGTTTATACATAGAGATGCATTCTTACATGGGTAAGAAAAAGAAAATGGAAGACTCTCTCTCGCGCACTCAGGCGCAGGGGGTGCAAATCCATGAGCCGAGATAGGCCAATGCGTGGGTGCGAGACATGCGTACACGAATATCGGCCCAAAATCTCGTGGTCCTGAATAAGCCCAATTTTTTCAAATTATTTTTTTATTTCTGGAAAATTTGGCAATACTCCCGTGTTGATCCATACGGGCGTGTCAGTGGCCTAGCCGTGTGGATCCACACGGCAGAATGCCAACCGTGTGGATCAACACGGGAGTGTTGCCAAATTTTCTAGAAATAAAAAAATAATCCATATGGATTCTGTTCCAGAATGAACCTTTGAGCTTTATGTCTTTTGGAATATCAATTTCTGATGTTTCAAAGATTAATTTCACAATTATTTGAGAGTTACAAAGGCATTATTGGCAGTTTTTAAAGGAAATTAATCACAATTAATCCATTGTCTCCTCCATATAGTATAAATAGGTGGTTTATACTTGAATTTTAAAATTGTTGAAAAGAGCATATTTTGATTGTTTCTTTTTTTCTTCTCCTTCTCAAGTGATAGAGGTTGTGGTAAAGCAAAATTCGCTGTAAGTAGGTGTTGTGTGTTCAACAATTACTTGAAATCTGTTGTATCCTGGGAGACAAGCGCTGGTTATCCTAAACACCCGTGTAAGAGGCGAATTTATCTTAAGGAAACTGTGTGCTACACAGGCCTCAAATTGGTTTTCCATTTTATACTATTTTTGAATATTGAATTAACAATTCTCCTTATTTTCTTGCATTTGTTTCTAACAAAACACTCTATAGGTGTCAAAATAGACTAAGTGTGCCTACACAGATGTCACGGGACATCTATAATTGGCTTTTCGAAGATATAACCAATGGTCGGTATGTGGTGTTCATTTTCAAATTTGAAACTATAGAAGTTTGATAAAGACCGCACTCAAAACTCATTTTCATTGTCGATTTCAATGTTGCCAGCATCCTTCGCCAAATATAAATTTTTATGAATATTTTTCAAATTGGAGAAAATGAAAAAGACAAAGAGGATAACATGGTTGATATCGCAAGAACAAAAGAGAAAATTTGTTTCCAACTCAAAAAAATTACTATAAATAAAATAAATTTTGGTACAAATAAAAATAAAAAAAATAGAAATAAATATGAAAAAAGAACTAAAATTTTTGTACACTATAAAATTTCCTCTATTACAATCATTATTCACTTCTAAATTTTTAAAAATACCTAGCCGTGTGCTTTGTTATGATGAGATAATTTGGCATTTTTAATAGGAGCAGTAACGAGACACATCGAGACCAAATTTCATTACAATGGCCCTTTTGTTGTGATTGTGTTCTCAAGCTACATGAAGAGTTCTGTACATGTAGGGGCAGCCCAGGCAATGGGTTTAAGGGAAGCGTTAACTTGGCTGTGCAATAAGAATTTCAGCAATGTGGTTTTAGAAACAAGAATCAAATTTACCATCACCTCTGATAGACGCAATATCACGAAGTTTGGGCTATTAAATTAGATTATAAAGAAATTTGAAATTATATTTCAGGTCCTTTTTCGCGAATTCCATGACAAGCTAATGGTATTGAATATTGATCATGCATGCTTTAACTAGAGTTTCACTATTATATGCTAGTTAACATTATTAATTCTGAAGCAGTGACTAAATTTTCTAAGTTGGTTGTATTGGTGGTCAGGTCGGGCATGGAATGACTGAAAATTTCAAAATGTTGATAGCTAATTCTCATCTCACTTAAAGGGTTGAGATTTTGATTTTAAAAGAGTAAGGATTAGTGGCCAGATGGGGCATGGAATGACTGAAGTACCCCAATTAGAAGTTTGAAGGGGCACTTTTGGGCTTAGGCTAGTGCGGAGCATGACCCCAAAATTAGGGGATAAAGAGCTAGAAGTCATAAATAGAGAGAAGAAAGAGTCATAAATATAAATATAAATATAAATTCAGAATGTAAAAATAAACTTATAATATATTTTATAAAGAGGCAGATTTTAAAAAATAATATAAACTGATTTGGACTAAAAATTAATAATGGATTTAATTAGACCTGGCCATAATGATAAGGTTTTAGGATTAAAGAACAAAGAGCAAAGCTTCCCCAATAAGTTAGGGGATTTAACTATTTTTTTTTAATTAATTTTATAGCCAAATTTACATGTTTTATATATGTATATGTCTTGCTAAATATATGTTTTAATTATTAGATTATTTTGCTACTTCGAAATTTTCATCTCAAATGACTTATAATAAGATGTTACTATGTTAGCACGACAAATGGATCAGAGCAAAGAAACATATAATTAACCTCACTACCTCGGTGATTGAGTATTTAGGGAGGAGGAAAAAGAAAAGTAAGTAAATGAAATAGAGCAGTATCAATTCAGATGCTTTTGCAAATTTCATCATCTTTCTTCTGCCACAAAAATGTAAATTAAATTCTATTATAGGTGGCTCTAATCACTCAATCTAATAAGCATCTTAATTAGTCTACTGGTCTGCTAATGAAAAATTAACTTAGAAGATCAAGCAAGGCTTCATCCACCAAGGAAGTGTAAACCTGAAGCTCCAATTCTGAAGCCACTTCTTCTTTTTCTTCATCCAAATTTTTCCACTTTCCATTTCTCTCCATTTCTCTAATATAAACAGGCCTGTTCTCCTTCATTTCCCATCCCAGAAACAATTCTTGTGGCTTCCCATTTATCCACTCTTGTGCTATCTCTAACTCGTTCTCATCAAATTGTTTGCTTTCTCTTGCATCGTTTTCAAGAATTTTCTGTTTGAAGAAATCTAACAATATTCTGTCCGCTTTAGATGTTAGGCGATTCAATGGTGTTTTAGCTTTTACAAGCTTAAGAAGCTCGTCAGCACATTTTTCTGTACCTTTTTTTTCTTCTTGAAAGTCATCGAATATTCTGCTCTTGTTGTTGTTGTTGTGGATAGAAGTTGAACAATTTTTTATGGGGGATTCTGCCGATTCAATTTGCTTTTCCAAGTTCACTGGTTCTATTTCAGCAAGGCTCTCGAACTTCCTGATTTTTGCCTTAAATTTCTGTTTTGCTCCTGTAAGTAGACAAAAAGGTTTGCAATAATCAGTTATTATAACATGCATGAATAATTAACGCTCTCAATTTTATATAAATCAGACCATTGACAGGCGAATATTTAAACTCCTTATTGCCCAAATCCAGAGTTTTTTTAATGAACAGGGACTGAGCAGATCGTTGTAGCATACAAACAGGTCTTAATTATAATCATGATAATTGTAATTTCAGTTTGTTAATGAGTTAATTCAGCAAAGTTAGACACACCATTGTTAAGGAGACTACGCTGGAAAGGAGAACTAATCTTTTCTTCATCTTGGAATGTACAGTCCAGTACAGAAACTGGACTGAATTGCTCTTTGTCCTCATTTGGCCACTGATCCTGTTAACATGAAACTAATTATAAAACATACAATACAACAACGTGCAAAAGGTGTATTACTGTGAATACAAACTCCATTAAGAAAAAAAAAGCAACAAAAATTAACCAAAACTCCAAGCCTGATAAAGATTCAAAAGAAGAATTGAATGTGCCGTATCAAATCCTCCTGTTGTTGGATTGGAGTTAATGAAGATTTCGAAAGCAACCTATGCATGAGACTAGATAATTCACCGCCATAAATTCAATAGGAAGAAATGGATGCTGATCTTAGTCTTGTCATTTTCTACCTCGGAAATCCAAGCCCCAATGCCCATACCATTAAATGTGACTAAGCATTGTCTTGTAAAATATTTAATTCATTAATTTATTCGTATATATATATATATATATATAAAGATCTAAAAAAACAGAAAAGTCAGCCATATTTGTGGGAGAAATCAGTTTTATATTACAAGCATCTGGACAAAGATCAAAGGCCCAAGAGAAAGCAAATACGACCAAAGATGAACTAAAGATTTGATGAATAGCTGGCTAAGTCAACTTACTATTTGACAAAATACATGACACCTGTATATCTACTACACTAATCTTGCTAACATTTATTTATTTATTCATTTATTGCAACTAAATCTTACTAGCGTTTATTTAAAACGTATAACCACTACAATAATCATACTAATAAATTACTCTTAGTTAGCAGTTCCGTAAGCATTTAGAACAACAGACCAACCATAATCAAGCTCTAACCTATACTATCTTGTCACCGACAAAATTAAATTCAAAATTCTATACTAATATACTCTGTTAAATATGGTATTTTTCAATTTATAAAAAGAATTGCAAGATATGATCTCATGTCTCGTAGACCATGGAACGAAATACTCCCCCGAGATATAACCGCCGTAGATCCCGCATAAGGACAAGTCCTTGCGGGATCGTTGGTCTCGAAGAACTCTATTTTATTTAATTCCATAGGTTCCAGCCCTACTGTATTCAGTTCCCAATATATACTCCACACCTGAGAATCATGCGACTACAAGCCAGATTTTATTTTTTAATCTTATTATTTTATTTTTTTTGGAGTGTGGGATGAAAATTGGAGATAGCAAATGGAATGATACGGACCAATCAGAAAAGGCATCGACCGACAGGAGATAATGTTAACTTTGCACACGCGATGTATTGAATAAGAACTCATTCGATTTGAAAAAAAAAAAAAAGACCTCTCAACTTACTGACCTTTGTGTTCTCTATCGAGTAGGTGATGGAATCTTCACCAACAGATACGCCTACTCCGACGCTGACTTTCTCCTTGCTTGGTAAATCCTTTTCACCTTCTGCGGCGGCGTTTCGGATGCTGCAACTCTCTAAATAACTGTTGTGACCAGTAAATTCGCTGTCAGTCCAACTAATACTTTTGCTGTTACCGCTTGAAGCTGAACTGCTCGTTGAGAGACTGCTGGTAAAAATGGCGGTGGTGGAGTTATGATCGGACGGTATATCCTTTTCTTCGAGGAATTCACGGAACGATTTCCACCTTCTGATATCGCTGCTTTCTCTTTCTCCACGATCGGCCTTCTTCCTGAAGCTTTTGTTGAACAGTTTCCGTGAAAGGCTTCGAGGAAGAATTAGTACTCTTTCTCTGCTTCTGTTATTGTGAGCGGACGGCGATTGCGACTTGATGAAGGAGGAGGACGATGGGAAGGAGAGCAGCTTAACGGCGTTGATGAAGGCCTCCGACGCCTTTTGCAGAGCGGAAATTGTAGTCGATGCTGCTTTAGAAGACGTACTTCGTTTGAAACTTCGCTGTTTAGAGCAGGTGCTGAGATCGATCTCGAGGAGAAATCTGATGGTAGTGCAGCATTTTCTGCGAGGAAAAGATTTAAAGCCATTGGATGAACACGAGCTGAGATCATCCCTAAGGTAATCCTTAAGCATCATCAATGGTCTTTTCTCAATCAAATGGGATTTTTTATTTGGATTAGAGGAACTCGTAATAGAAGCCATGAATTTCTAAAAACTGAGAAGAACAAAACGATAAGACTTGAAATTTAAGAACAAACAGATAAGTAACTAAGGAAGGAAAAGCTGAAAAAGAAACAGAAAGACATTTAAGACATGGAAGGGCAGCTTTTGAGTAGAAAAGAAGACGAAAAATTTGCTTGCAGAAAGAGGGATTTATAAGGAGGGAGATGAAAGTGAAGATCTCAAGGAAAGAGAGAGAGAGAGATGAGAGTTGCAGAAATGCAGAGAGGTAGAAGAAGAAGCTTGGATGCTTCTTGATGCGTAGTTTTTGAATCTTAAGTTTGGTTATTTTATTGTTATATTTAGTTACAGTGATTTGAATTCCATGACGTGGAATTTTAAAAATTATATAAATAATTTTTTTTAAATGAATTAGTTTTACAGCTACGTGAGATTTGTGTGAGACTGTGAGACTAGTAGTTGACCTTGACAAATCTTGATATATGTTTTTTTTTTAATAATTTAAAAAAAAATGACTGGCCAATAATCACGCGCTTTGGCACGTGTGCTTGTCTTTAAGTTATATATACAATCTCTCTAAGTGTAAGCGGGAAAAATGATCAATTGTTGGATTAACCTTTCTTTAATATATCTCTCATATTTCAGGATCCCCTTCAAGTTTGAGTAAATTAATATACTAGTTATATTTATTAGGAGATTTTAAATGATTATTTATAAATGAATGGTAAAGATTAAATAAATTGAATTAAATAAAATTTTTAACTTTTTTATAAGTCTTAATTCTAATTATTCATTTGTAAATAAATAGTTAAAACTGAATAAATATAATAATATCAGGAGATTTTAATCTATATTAACAAGAATAGTATTGTTTATCAATGCCATTCTTAAAAAAGGTAAGATGAAATCATAATAATTCATGTTCCTTTAATTGAAGGTATCAAATTCCAATTATGAGTATAATGTTTTTTTCTTTTTTTTGAATAAAATTATGAGTATGAAATTAATATTTTTAAAATTTAAGAGAAAGTATTTTACCTTTTATATTCAATATGAATCTAAATTACTGAAAGTTAAAAATTAGTTTACCAATATCATGAGAATTGTTAATATATTTCTGTCAAAACTATTTTCTCATGGTTTGTCACTAAACATTGAATGAAATTCAAAATTTTACTAAATAAAACAGACATAATTAATAAGTCAAAACATACGCTTTTCATATTATCAAATCAAAAGTATATTTTATATAGTGTGATAGATGCTAGAGAAACACATGTAGGACCATTTCAAATTGACTTTTTATTTGACTTGTATTTTTTATTTTAGTGAATTATTTTATAAATTTTTTTTGATAGACTATTTATTTTTAAAATTTAAAATATATAATGAATTGAGTGCTCAATATTCATATAGTCAAATTCACTTTTTATTCTAATTGTAATTAACATATTCATGCATTCAGAGTCAAATTTACTATCTATTCTAGTTGTAATTAATATATTCTCACTTAATATATATATATATATATATTCTATCTTTATTAGTGTGTTCTTTTTTTTTATAATAAAAGTAATTTATTTAGTAGGAATAAAATAAAATAAAAAATAACAATGCAAATAATCTATTAGACTTACAAAATAGTTTTCATTATCTATATTTAAAAATATTATAAAATACTCTTTATTTTAATAGAGATACTCTTTAAAATAAATATTACTATTTATGATGCCCTAACATGCACTGATATGATTTAAGGGTTAATAGGGATATTAGATATTCTTAATTATGCATTATATGGAATGCATATATAGTCACTTAGAGAATCTTCAACAGTCTTTTTATTTATCTATATTTAAAAAGTTTTATATCATCTAACGGTTTTTCTATATTTATATTTATATATTTCACTATTTAAAATTACATTCTTGTATTTAGATTTAAGAGTCATAAGAATTTTTGGAATAATATTTTACTATTTCTTTTTATTCTCTATTTCTTTCTATTTTGTTTTTTTTATTTTTTTCTAGATATTTTTATTAATAAAAAATTAAAATAGAGAATGAAATAATCAGTATTGTTAAATATATATAATTTTTTAAAATAAATTAAAATAGTGAATAAATTTTTTATAATAAGATAATGTTTTTGGGATGCTATGAGATTGCTGAACATAATTATTACGAAATAGTTTCATGGATGCTAAAGAGACAATTCTAACAAAGTAACTGTACGGCAGCAAAACTGATTGGTTCTAACGTTTTGTAAGAATACTAAACAAATAATAATATGGTAGTAATATTGAAAATGATAAGAATAAATTATGATTTATTCCATAAAATTTGATATAATATACTACTATTTATTTTTTTATATTAATATTAATATATCTTTCGTCTATAGTCAAAAAAAATTATTATTTATTTTATAAAATTTGATGTATTATATTAATATTTTTTGAAATTTGATTTATTATACTCTTATTTTTATAAAAATTAATCTATTATACTAGTATCATCTTCGTAAAAAAATTATTTTTAATGATTAATGGTAAATTCTTTAAAATTTAATTGAAAAACTAAAAAAATAAATAATATAATTTTTAAATTTTAAAAAAAATATTAACATAATATATCAAATTTGAAATGATAAATATTAATTTATTTAAATAATAGAAAAAGCACGCGCGTTTGACAAATGATATGATTATAGTTTCAGGTTGCTTGCAAACCAAAAAGGAAACAACATGAGTACATTTTACAAAATTTTGAAGTCTCTTTTAGCCTTTGTCATGCCCTAGCTGGTTACAAATAGACTATCGTTGTCTAACACTAAGCTTTACTAGCCAATTGGCACCATTGCAATGGTAATTCTTTGATTGGATGCACACTCCCACCTTGCCAAAAAAACTTTAGCTAGATTTATAAAATAAATATCTATTTCAATTAAGTGTTAAAAAGGTATATTTTCTCAAAATAATTTTTTAAAAAATATTTTTAATAGAGAATAAATAATAAAATATATTTTATTATATTTTGGAAAATTGACACAAGTGACAAGATAAAAATACATAATACCATAAATATTAAGAGTAAAACATATTATCACAACTAACAAACCACATTAAACAAAATTCCAAAATTAAGAAAACTAAGAAAGCTCATGCTTTAATTAACAAGCTTAATTTTAGACATATTTAATGAGAATAATTTGGAGCTATTTCATTATTTTCAAGTGATTTTGTTTCCAAAATTGTTTTGTTTCCTTTTACATACACTATATGCAAATTACATTAATGAATGGCCTAAGTAACAACTTTTGCTACATGGTTTTATCTCCTTTTATATATATAATTATTCATTTTATTATTATTTAAATATTACATATTTAATTTTACAAAATATTATACATTTAAAATTATTTAAATATTATATAAATTACATATTATTGTATATGTAGTTATATACAGTAGAATATAGTATATGATTAGTAAAAAATTTATAGTTATATTATTAAAAAATAGTAAATTGATGAGATTAAAAATAATAAAATTTATCATAGGGATTAAATTGTTGTTGTATGGAATTATATGTGTGATAATGTAGAGTATATGTCAAGTAAATGTAAAGTGTATGAATTAAAAAATTATCAAGTTATATTTTTAAAATAACAACAAAAACATATAATTTTAATTTTATATATTGATTATATGAAGATTATATGTATATTATATGCATATGTGAATAATGATAAAATGTGACAAATGTTGTTTTCTTCAATTGGACTCATTTGAAGTAAAAAATAAAACAATTACGAAGTATATGTGAATTATATGTTAGTTATATATTGTATAAGTTTTATATATTATTATTAGTATATGTTAGTTATATGTATATTATATGTTATTATCATTTTATTATTAAAATGAAGCACCTAAATAAAAAAAATTATCAAATATGAAGAACCTTAAACCAAGCAAAAATCCATACCAAAATACAAAATAGATATAGATCTAAACCTATAACTATAAATAAAAATATGATCCATGATTCCATTATAACCATTTAATTTCAAAGTCATCACCATACAAGTACAATTTTTTATCCATCCACTTGCATTTCCATCTGCAATCCCAAAAAACATACCGACACTATCTTTTTCAACTGTTATTGCTTCATAGACCCACGTCCCACAGCGAAATGACATAAATTGAGGAAAAACTTAGTGTTTTTGAATATCATTTGCATAGCACAAAAATAAAGAAATATAAAAGCAAAAATTGAAAAATTGATAATGTCGTTATCGGAATGGATGGTTTAACATCTTAGCGGATTATCACAGAGAGTGGTAGAGAAATTTGAAAGGATTCTATTTCAAAGATCAAGTAGGGAGTGAGAAATTAAAAAAATTTAATAAAAAGAAGTGGATTTCAAGCGAATTTGAAGAAATTTAAAAAGAAGAAAATTTAAGAAAATCACGTTTAGTAAAACCAAAAAATTTAAGGAGAGAGATTGGAAAGATATTGAGTGAACCATAAAATATAGAAAGAGTGGAGAGAGAGTGGATTAGTCAAATATATAAATAAGTTCATCTTGATACTATGTTTTTAGGTTTAATGAAAATATGTTCTATTTAAGTAATATTGCTCTAAAATATGTCATGTGGGCTAATTTTCTCTTACATTTTTCCGTTTATTAGATGCCACAGCTCATGGGCTTTAAGCCCAAAATACATTTGTTCAGTATTGACTAATGAGGTATTGCCGCCGAAGGTTGGGGCAATCTTCAGACGACCTTTGAATTGACGCAAATTATAAGATGATGAAATTTGATGGTTTTTTTTTCATATTTATCTATAGTTTTCATTCTTTTCATTTGTACTGAAACTTTTTTCATTCCTATCGATGAATAATGACGTATTCAATTTGGTTCTTTTGATATCTCTGTTTCTAATTTCAGTTTGCCTTTACCTTTAACGACATCAACTTTTCTGATCGGATTTTCAAGAATTCATCAAAACTAAGAAACCAATATTAATTTGCTTTCCTAAGCAATTGAAAGAAAGTTCTAAGAAACAAAGCTCTCATGTCGCATCCAAATGCAATATAAAGAGATAATTGATCGTTGTAAAGTGAGATTGCAGCGGAGGAAACGAAATTGATTCGCTTTTCAAAATTTGATGTTGAAATAAAATTCAAATTTGAAAAAGAAAGTCATTTATATTGCGCAGCGAGCTAAGCTTCCTTGATTTGTTGAATTTAGCAATAACAAATAACATTCAAGTGTGTGAACCATATGTGGGTTTGGTTATAAATTATTTATGCAAACAGGTCCTCGATTCATTCCTCGACATCTAATTACTGTTAGGGTTTGTTTGCTCACATTTTCTTTTTTCTTTCTGGTTGCTACAGTGTTTCTGGTTTCTCAAATATTTATTGTAACTAAAGGTATACCCAAAGTATTTTTATGAAATTTCCAAAAGTATTTCCAAGGAATTCTTTGAAAATCTCTAAAATATTCTCAAAGTACCCCCAAAGTATACAAAACTGTTTTGTTTGAGAATTTGTGATATTTTGATTGAATTCTATTATTTTTCATCTTTTTCTTTAATAATCAGTTTTTCTTGTTATGTTTTTTTTATTGGTGAAAATTGAACCAAAATATATAGAATGTATGCTGAAGATATACTATCTTTGAGAATCCCTAAAGTATCCCTAAGGTAACCCAAAGTATTCATATGAAATTTCCAAAGATATACATAAAGTATTCCAAACTGTTTTGTTTAAAAATTTGTGATGTTTTGAATTTTAATTGAATTATATTCTTCTTCTTCTACTACTTCTTTAATAATTAATTCTTGATCTTGTTCTAATTTTTTTTATTGGTGAAAATGGAACTAAGATATGCCCAAGATATACTTCTTCTTATTCTTTAATAATCAATTATTGATCTTGTTAGATTTTTTTTTATTGGTAAAAATTGAACTAAGATATGTCCAATATATACTGAAAGTATAACGAAAATATACTTGTTTGGATATATTTTTGAATAATTTTGAAATTTAGGACTATTGTAATTTTATAAAGTTATTTTCGATAAAATTGAAAAAAATTTTGAGTGCTGGTAGAAATGTAAATCAATATCCAATTTTCTGTATTTCTATAAAATTTCCTTATGAGATTGACCTTGGCATTTTTATATGGTGGACAAGGGATTTTTTTTTTTTTTGTATATGTTAAAGATAGTGGCAATTTTGTAAAATAAAATAAATTTACACAGCTGCCAATACATAATGGTAATTTTGTTATATTTACAAATTTATTTTGAATGTCTCAATATATGCATGTTGATTTGTTAAGTACTACAAATTTATTACATTGTAAGCACATGTTCATTAAATCTTAAGTGCATGTTCATTAAACTTGAGAAGCAAGTTTATTACATTTTATTTAAAACTCAATATCGAGTGTTAACTATATGTTTATTGACTGTTAATTATATGTTCATTAAACTTGCCTAATTTTCTGTGTATTTGTTTGTTTAGTTATAAATTAGAGGTTTATTAATAGTTGTGTAAATTTTACAAAATAAGTATATATATATATATATATATATATATATATTATTTCTTTTATAGAACCATTTGTCAATGAAGTTTATTTTACTCAAAAATTAACTCTAAATTTAAATACAAACTACTTACAATTATCGTCCAAATTGAGAAAATTGTATATATATATATATATAATTGGAATGAAACTTTAATTAAACATATCAAGCATTTCATATTAATAGTTTTCTTTTTTTAAGAGTTTCAATTGAAGATTCGAACTCAAGATTTTATGATCCATATCACTATGCCAATATTATTAATTTAAAGTTTATTGATTCGTATTAATTGTTTTTTAAGTCTAATAATATTTACTTATTGGGTTAATAACTTAATTTTTGTGATTTAAAGTTATGTAATCTAATGGCAACTAAACATGCAAGTGGTTATTTAGCAGACAGTTTAGGGTGATTGCAATTTACATGGGCCAGAGTTGAACTTTCTTTTCAGTTGTAATTTAATTAAATTCTGTTAATATAATCGTCTCTTCGCACCTTATCAGAAAGAAAGCAAAAGAAAAATGATAAAATACATAATTCAACTATGTGGATGTGAATGCGAATGCGATGTCCCATCCCCAATAGTATTATTTCAGTCAACACGGTGGCAACACTCAGTTCTTTCCCCCTTTTTAATTAACACTCAGCCACCTACCCATAGTTTTTGTATATTTTCCAATAGTTCTATTTTTCCTTTTTTTCTTTTTAATTTATTTGGTCCAAACAAGAAAATAATGTGCGAATTGCAATTGTTTTTTTTTTTTTTTTAAATGTTCAAACTGAATATTCCTATTCAAAAATTCACAATCTTAATTATTATACCAATACTGTTAAACTAGAATTGGTTATAAAATATATATATCCTCTAGAGAAATACATATTTTGATTCTTTATTTTGTAAATTTGTCAATTAATTATCGCAATTAAAACCTTAATTAATTTTCTTATCTATAATTATTTTTTTAATGGACTTTTTTAACTATCAAATATTTTCAATTGATTCCCTTCATTATCAATTTAAATTGACTAAAAATGAACATATGCATAAAATTGTAAAACCTAGGAATTAAATACACTTATTTATTTATTTTCATATATTAATTTCAAACATCAATTTAATAACGTAATGTTAAATAAAGAATAATTTTTTATTCTATAATATCGGATAAAACATTTTTATAAGAAAATAAATTATCAAGTCGATTTATATTATGAATATAATAAAAATTTTTATCAATTAATTTGTTCATATATATATATATATAGACACGTGGTCTAAAAGCAAAATGTATATGCGAACCAATTCCGGGTCTGAACCGTGGGCCTCCAACTGACATATATCCCGTGTTCCAATTCCTTAACCTTTTCAAAATCCAAACTTTTGTGCAGAGTCAGTCAGACACTGACTTTCTCTCTCCACTTCAAATTCCTAACTAATTGTGTTTGGAAAACATAATCTTCAGAAACAGTTGTTTTTTATAAGTAAATTTTTTAAAAAGAAGTATATAAAAAATTAATTAATTAAATAAAAAAAATTTAAAATCTATTTTTACTCGTAACATCAATATCAAATACCTCATTCACAGTAGCTTTCACTTGTCCATAAAAAGAAACCTATTACTCAACTTGTCAATTTTATATCAAAGAAAACTCAAGACACTATTTGAACGGTGAGATCTTAAAATTTATGTGTTGTAAAATTTATAGATTTTAATAATTTTATTATTTGGTTTGACCGCAAAATCCATAACTTTATAATGCAATTTTCATACCATTCATATTTGATTCAACAATTACAATCTATGGATTTAATTATCAATTTCCAATTTTACCCTTCTACTAAATATTAGTAATTTATCCAATTCATGATACAAAATATGCAAAATAAAAATATTTTCTACTTACAATGGAAAGTTGAAATTAAACATATACAATCAATTCTACCGTACACTAAAAAATTTAAAAAATAAAATATAGTTATTTTAAGAGTTGAAAAAAAAGTTATTATATGATATAGTATTTAACTATAGAGCTAAAAAATATTTAATAATAATAATAATTAAACGATTAGTTGAAATTAAAAAAATTAATTTTTTGATTTTTTATAATTAAGGATAATTTTGGATTATTATTAGTTTATCAGTGACAACTTTGGAATAAAAAAATTTGACAACAATCTTTTATTTCCACCTAAAGAGATAGAGAATCAAATCTTTTAAAAATAAAAAATTTTAATAGATAAAAAATTTTCTAAAATTTATGAATTGTTTGAAATGGCTAATTTAAAATCTATCCAACATAGCCTAAATCTTTTTGTACATAAAAAAAGTCTAAATCTTTTCAGTTATCTTCTATTAATTATCATGGATGTCTTTTTCACCCAATCTTCTCCACTATCCGATGCCAGCAGCAGTTCTAGTTATGCTTCTGCCACTGCTCTCGCCGGAGGTTTTCACTCCGATCATGAAGAGATCTTATTAGCTGATAGTCGACCAAAGAAGCGAGCAGGGAGAAAAATATTCAAAGAGACTCGCCATCCTGTTTACAGAGGTGTGAGGAAGAGAAATGGTGATAAATGGGTATGTGAGCTGCGTGAGCCCAAAAAGAAATCCCGCATATGGCTGGGCACTTATCCTGCACCTGAAATGGCAGCCAGGGCACATGATGTTGCAGCATGGGCCCTTAGAGGCAAGTCTGCTTGCCTTAACTTCGCTGATTCTGCTTGGAGGTTGCCTGTGCCGGCTTCTGCAGATGCTCGGGAGATTAGGCGGGTTGCCAGCGAGGCTGCAGAGTTGTTCCGGCCCCAAGAATTTGTGGATCGAGATAAAATAATTGCACAGAATATTAATGGCGAGGAGGATTCGAGCGAAGAGTGCGAGACTTCTCAAGAAACTGTGTTTATTGATGAGGAAGAGGTATTTGATATGCCAAGATTACTTGCAGAAATGGCCGAAGGTCTTCTACTGTCTCCACTTTTTGATGGCGATGGTACTACCGGTTGGAATATCTTGGAAAATGATTTTAATGTTTCATTATTGGAGTTATTGATTAGAGTTTTATCATTAGAAAAATACGCTTGTTTCAATACTTTTTATTATAATTTGTTTCATCTAGCATAAAATACATATATTTTTAATTAAAATTGAATAAAACAAGAGGGGTGGATGGATAAACTACAAATATTTTATAATAATCGAGATAAAAGTGTTATAATAAATAACATTTCTCTTTTATTTTATATATAAAAAGTAGTTGAATTCAAACTTATTATCCACCAAAATATATATATATATATATATTAGTGTTTAGTTTCCATCTTCATCAAATTGATAACCTCAATTTTATATCTATTCTTCAAACTATGAACATATTAATATCTTTTACATCTTACCTTGTGCATAATTTATTTTGTAAATATTATATTTTCATTGTTTTTGAAAAAATATATATCATATCATACTATATATAAAAGTAGAAATAGAGGGAACAAATAAAATTATCAAAAAATCAATCTGATTGTATTAGTTAATTGGATTAATTTTGTCATTTAATAATTTAATTTATTAGTAAATAGTATTAATAATTTATTAATTAGAAGTCCAATTATGCTAAAACTATATTACTATGTTTTATTTTATACATAAAAAATAGTTGAATTCAAATGTATTTTGGGGATTGCAGAGGCGAGTTCACTGATTGACATTGATCTTCTTATGGTAATGACTGCTAATTGTTGAAGTGAATGCATACTTTGGCTTCTCTGGAATTGAAATAAAAATTTTGGATTGCACGAAAATATCTGTGACCTTAATTTAGACAATTAGCAACTAGCAGTTTACTAGATACTGGAGTGAACCAGCCGAACAGATGTTGCAAATATAATAAGCAAGAGACACTCTCATTGTTGAAGCTCCTCCTCATGTGGAAGTTTCAAATTTAATGTAAGGAGAAAATTCTGGGTTTTAATTTGCAAGCAACTGTTACACATTAAAAAAAATTCAGCAAAGAGAAACAAAAACCTAATAGCAAAACAAAATCTCACAAATATCAGCAAGTTCATTCATCCATTAATATTGAAAAGAAAAAAAAATAATTTAAAAAAATATTAGGAAGACACTGTAAAAAAATAATATACCAAATAATTTGTATATAGTAAATAAATTATCAACCATAATGGGCAAGATAATTAATGAGGAAGATAATTTGGTGAGATTTTTTATATATAGTATAATATAAAAATTAAATAAATTAACAATCATCTCCAAATATAAATTTAATATTAATATTAATATTATTTTATTTTATATAATATTTAAAATATTAAATATTTTAATTGTTTTATTTTATTAATTTTTATTACTTATTAAATTAATTATCTTAAATATTAATAAGTAATAAAATAATTAAATAACTTAAGTAACAAAAAGTAATAAAAAAATGAACATGTAATGAATAATTAAGTTCAAGAAGATGAACAATTATATTCAAGATAATGAACAATCAAGTTCAAAATGATGTATAATCGAAATATAAATATTTTATAAGTAATGAATAAATGATAAACAATTAAATTTAAAAAGATGGACAATTAAATTCAAAATGATAAATAATCAAATTCTAATCAATAAACCTATAAATTGATCATTATTATAATTCACCATACATGATTTATTATTACTATAATCGTAAAATATTTACTACATATATTTTATATATGACTCTTAATAATAAACATACTAGTAATTTGATAAAATTTAAGATAAACATGTATTCTTATAATACACTATAAATAAAATATTATAATAAAATAAAACACATTAATAGAAAAATAAAAAAATTATATAAAAACTAAATGATGATTAATGATAAATCCAATTTCTAATAATCGCGTGCAAGGAATGTTAATAAAAAACTAGTTATGAAAAAAACACAAAAGAACAAAAGAGACCACTATATATAGTTAAATTCCATCTCAAATTTTTTAACTTCATTAGATATATTATCATAAATATATTAACAAACTTTAATTTATCATAAATTTTTAGTTATATTGAGTCTAGCATATTATTTATAAACTAATTCAATTATTTATTGACATATATTTAATTGTTTTAATTTTATTGGTTGATGTGAATATAACATGCATATATGTCAATTAATGATTGAATTAGTCTATATATAATATGATATATTAAGTTTACCAAAAAATTTCTCTTAATTAGTTGGACTGTAAAGTTTCAAATTCAAATTTACAATAAATATATATTATTAAAAAAATAAAAAAATATATATATACCTTTCAAGTAGGAAACCTCATTGGCCTTAAGAAATCAAAATTGGCAAAACAGCTTAATTTCAATCTAGCAATAATCTTTGCAATTATTTATACTATATTTTCTAATTTAATTTTTTGAACACTCATTTGGATAATTTATACTAGGGGTGTATACGGATCTTGGATCTTCCCGAATTGGATTGAAAAACCAAGAAAAAATATCTAGAACTGAATTATACTGTTGATTTTTTGACTAGAACTGAACTAAATGGGATCATTGACTCTAATTTTGACGGATCTGCATCTTTCAGTGATATATAAATCGAGAATTGTATTGTATTGTACTGAACTATTTTAGAACTGAATTGTATCGAAAGAACTGATATCTAAATGTTTAAAATTTAGTATACATAATAACTAATAAGAATTAAATAAATTATCTATAAAATTACTTATAATTTTTATAGTTTTATTATACAAATATAATATAACTTAAATTTATAATTATTTACAATTCAACTCAATAAAATTCAATTCAATAAAATTTATTAATTATTTAATAAACTTAATATGTTATTTACCATGACTTTAAATAATTAAAAATTTTATATGTTAAAAATTTTATAATGGTAGTGTAAATACTTGAATTCATAATTTCTGTAAGAGTTTAAACTAAGTTTAAACTAAGTTTACTATCAAATCAACAAACTTTCTTTGCTATTAATATAAAAATACAAAAATATTTATAATATATTGCTAGTTTTCATTTTTTACAATAATTTTTTATCACTAATTGTATTATCTTAAACTTATATAATAATTTAAATTATATTAATAAATAAAATATATATTTTGTAGATATACTTAATAAACTTATATATTTATATGCTTTAATTAATGTAGATACTATATATATATACATGTTAAAATTAAATAATTATAAAATTACATACTTATAATTATATACTTATAATTGTGAGTTTATATACCTAATAATTTAAATTTAAAATATTACTATATTATTAGCTTAGAATATATATTTATATTGTTTTTACCAATATAATTAAATTACATTAAACTTTATACTAATCTAAATTTTATTAATAACTAATATACACGGATTGTGACTAATTTATCATATAAATTTTAGCAATCACTAATATCTTTTTTTTAGTATATTAAGTCTTAGATATATTATATTATTTTCTCATTAAGACAATTATATTATATTAAACTTATATACTAATCTAAATTTTATTAATAAATAATAGGAAATTTTATAAAAAAATCAAAAAAATTGATACCTTTTTACATTTTTACCGGCAATGAAATTTTTTTCAATTTTGTTGAAAATAATTTTATAAAATTACAATAGTACATAAATTTCAAAATCACCTTCAAAATATACTCAAACGATATATATTCGATATACTTTCAGCATATCTAGATTCAATTTTCATCAATAAAGAATAAAAAAAACATAATAAGAAAAATTGATCATTAAAAAAGAAGAAGAAGAAGAAGAAGAATATAATTCAATCAAAATTCAAATCATCACAAATTCTTAAATAAACAGTTTGGGATACCTTTGGGATATGCTGGGTATACCTTGGGAATTCCTTCAGAATACATCGGGAATGCCTTGTCTATACTTTGGGTATATTTTGAAAATTCTCAAGGAATTAATATTTTTGATATATGTTGAGAATATTTTGGATATATCTTATAAATACCTTTGGTATACTTTTGGGAATTTCATGGGAATACCTCAGGTATCTTTTGGGGATATTTTGGGTATTTTTTGGGAATTCTTTAAGAAATCCTTTAGAATTCTTTGGGTATACCTTGATGATACTTCGGTATATATTTGAGAATTCCATGAAAATATTTTGGATATAACTTAGAGATATCTTAGTGATGTTCACAAAAAAAAAATATCACAAACAACCTTATGTAAGTGCTCCCTGTATTTATAGTTTTTTTTTTTTTGTAGAAATGTTGTAATATTGCATTTAAAATATTTTATGTATTTAAAATCTCTCTAATTTCTAATTATGTAATGATTGCCACACAACAGGGGTTAGGTTTGCAAATTTGCTTCTTCATCGCCAAAATTTGATATCAAATACTAATCTTGCTTTGTCCGCAAAAGTTCTTAAAATATCTTTGTTATTATTCTTGACGCACTGACTCCTCCTCTAGTGAAATTTGGATTGACAAAAACCACTCATTGGACTCTTATCTGTAAAAATGATGGACAAGGAGGAAAAAGTTCTATGGTAGGGAGGATTTTGGGTTTTTTGGCTGCGACAGAGATGGTCATGGTCCGTTTGATGGAACTTGTGGAAGTTAGAGTGGTGGCAGAAGGAGGAATTTTGATCGATTTTGAGGTAAAATTTGGATGAATCATCTTGGTAGTCCATTTGCTAATCTCTTATGCAATTAAAATAGCTGAGAAGAGTTTAGTAGAGAAGAAAAAGAGGACGAAGAAGGAAAAAAAAAGAAATGATAGGAAACAAAATTTTGATAAACATGAAAAGATATAGAACTATAGGTAATTATGAAAAAATAATTTAAATATGGGTAAAACATGAAATTTCCTCTAAATAATATACGGGTTTGTGACACATTTAAATTTTGGCAACCACCGATATTATTTTCCTTAATTACATTAATTCTCTGGTATGTTATATATTTTCTTACTAAGATAATTATTTTATATTAAACTTATTTATTGATCTAAATTTTATTAATAAATAATTTACAAGGGTCCATGACACATTAATAATATAAATTTTAGTAACCACTAATATCATTTTTCTTCACCATATAAATTTTTAAGTATATAAATTTACATTAATCATATATTCAATCACTGATATCATTTTCCTTATTATCTTAATTATATTAGTTATATCTTTTGTAACCATTCAAACTTACTTGTATCATTTTTAATCCTCTAGTATAGTAATATACATCTTTTATTATCATATAGTTTAGTATATTTCTTTTAAAAATTTAAAACTTCTAAACATAAAATTTTAAAAAATACTTTATATTTAATTAATAACCTGGTAGAAAAGTTTTAATCAAAATGATCATTAGCGATGAATTGCTATTTATGTTTATTGAACATGAATGTTTTAAGGAATTTATTACGGTATCAACATTGTATGAAACTATAAAATTTTGCATTAAGTTTTATTTTTATGGTTAGATTTTTAAGTATATATCTATTATATTATTTAAGTACCAAACTATATGTATTGTATTGTACTGTATTGTTTAGTACCGAAATAACCGAAGAACTGTACCGAATTACATATATTTATTTTTGACAATACAATACAATACTTGTATTTAACAATTCCCAATATTTCAATACGGTTCTAGAGATTTTGTAATATCCAGATTGGACCGGACTGTGTACACTCATAATTTATACTATCCCACTCGATAGAGACCCATAGAGAAAAAGGAACCATGTTTGTGAATTTATCTTGACAATATTCACCTCAAAACTTTGTATAAGAGAGAGAATATACATATTTTTTTTGTCACTGCAAAGATTTGAATTCAAGTCTATTATAAAAGAGTTAAATCAGGACACTAAGCCTAAGCAGAAGTGCTAATATTGTTACATGAAGTGGTCATTTTTTTTGGGGTAGGAAAATGAAGTGATCAATATATGTTGCAGAATCCGAGGTTTGACTATTGAAATTTCAAACATTGACCTTTTCTAGTAATTAAACAATCTTGTTCCCACTTTACATTTGACTGATATGGTCCGAATTTTTATTTTACGGTTTTACCTCGTACAGACTTCGCAGGCTGACGTAGAAGCTTGACGAAGCTAATTTATACTTACTTCCATCCTAAGATATCCACTACAATTCCTCCAGAAACTTCTATCCTATCGGCCTCCAGCCGCTTCACAACTTTTGCTTGGATATTTCTGGTCTGCCAAACCTAAATAAAACTACCAATCAAAAGAGAATTATACAGTATACAGTTAGGGTTTATTTGACCAATTTATAAGATGGGAGCCAATCATCAGTTAATTTAGGATTGTACATCAAAAAGGGTAACTCCATAAAGACACATCAATGACAGCATCTAAGTCATCATCCCCTACGTAATGTGGAGGAGAAAGAAGAAGCCCTTCTGCCATATTTGTAAGCAAGCCTGGCATATCAAACTCTGCTTCTTCATCCATGTACCCCACATTTTCTTGTTTCCAATCACTACTACTCCAACTTGAACCTTTATCACCATCTTCGCCACCATTGTTAATATTACTATTCTCTCCTACTCCACCACCAAATTCCGGCGGTCGAAACAACTCTGCCGCCTCATGTGCAGTCCTTCTAATATCCTCCGCCTCTACGGAAACTGGCACCGGCAATCTCCAAGCAGAATCTGCAAAATTCAAGCAAGCAGATTTTCCTCTAAGCGCTAACGCTGCAACATCATGAGCCCTGGCTGCCATTTCAGGCGTAGGGTAAGTACCCAGCCATATGCGAGTCTGCTTGTTGGGCTTGCGCAGCTCACAAACCCACTTGTCATTATTTCTCTTTCGTACACCTCTGTAGATGGGATGGCGAGTCTCCTTGAATATCCTCCGGCCAGCTCGCTTCTTGGGATGGGTGGTTGCCAGAAGAAGTTCTTCATCGGAGTGAACAGCGCGACCGGCGGAGGTGGCCTTAGATGGGGAAGGGGATTCCTGCTTATGGAATGGATAGGGATCAGAGAATTGGTTAGACATTAAATATTATAGAATTAAATTTGTACCCAAAAAAAATATATTATTGAATTAAATTAGTTAATACTGAAATAAATTAAGTTGTATATTTATGAAGAAAAATTGGATAGGGATTTGGGCGCGAAATGGACACGGGGAAGGAAGCAGACAAGTAACAGTACAGACAGCCACCGTTCACACTTGGTAATTCAGTTTAGTTGGACACTTTGACCAGAAATTTACACTGTTCATAGTTTTACAGTTGATAGTCTCCAGTGGTGCAGCAACTAGCTAAGTGTTAAGCACGTGTCCCTTTCGTGGGGGTTTGGCCTGTTGTATTTTTCATGTTTTCAATAAAAATATAAAAAATTTACGGAGATTATAAGGTTTAAATAACACGTGTTACGTTTTAAATGTGATGGTTGATCTGTGGGCCCCCAGCTGTCTGAATTTTGAAATGGTAGTGAATAGTCTAGTTGATCCTGTGGTCTTAGGGTGGTTTGAAATTGTTACATGTATTTTTAATTTTTTTTTATTTAATTTACTGTTTTTTTAAATTTTTTATAGATTGTTTTTTTAAATATTTTTTTGAAAAAAAAATATTTTTTAAAATTAAAAAAATATAAACTTTTTCAAAAAAAACGATTTTCCGAAACTCAATTCCGGCCTTTAATTATTGGTGCTGCTGGAATTAAAATTATTAGAATAAATTAATAACGGTGAGTGCTATGAAAAAAATACTAGTTAACTATCTATTTTTAAACATTATATATATATATATATTCAATAATTATATTTTGAAAAAATTAGTATTTATTTATTATAGTTTGACACAATATACTGATACAATATGAAGTTTGAAAAAAATACGATTTGTCTCATGTAGTTTGACATAATATACTACAACCAGCATGAGATTTAAAAATTATACTATTTATTCCTTGAAATTTTAACATATTACACTAGCATCTCTACAAATTTTATGTACTGAACTAATATCTTCTTGAACAAAAGAGAATATTTTTTTACCACTGTATTATATTTGTTTTCAAATATCAAAAATATTAATATATTATGTCAAATTATACGAGACAAATCATATTTTTTTCAAACCTGAAGAAGATACTAATATTTTATATCAAAATATATGAATCTTTCTTCAAAAATTTTATTCATCTCAGATATTTTATTCTGTTTCAGAATAGCGCAAATGAATTCTACATTTTGTTTATATAAATCATATCAAACAGGATTTAATTGTAAACGAATTATATCATAAAATTCATTTGTAAATCAAATGAATTCCTTAATGAAATTGAATCAAATAGGGGATTAGTAAAAATTATCTTATTGAGCTTCTTAATTGAAATTTTTCTATGAAGTTTTGATTCATTTAATTATTTGAATTTGATAAATATAATTTTTGATCTATTTATCCCTTGAATTTTAGTTTCTTATACATACTTCCAAATTTCATACGCTACTCATGTGTGTATAATAAATTTTAATGGAACAAAGATGACAAGTCCAAGACATGTTTTGTTAATTAGAGTATAATTAATTAAATTCATATGACATCTTTTGGAGATCATCGTAATGCATGAAACTTACAGATTGGGAAAGCAATGACGTGAGAGAAGAAGCTTATGTCATGGAAGTTGACATATTAATTAATTAATTAATTAATAAGCTTTGCTTAATAAATATGCATATATACTTAATCTTAATTAATTGTAATAGGCGTGAGAAATAGGAAACTCGTGGGCAATTGAAAAGAAAGTTTAGGTCAACAGGCAGGCTATTTTCTAGAATTAGTGATCGTGCACTTAGAGAAGAATATTGTTTAATGATAAAATCACTCAGCTTTAAAATGATTGAATGTCATCAAAATTTTTGTATATTTATTAAATTGGTATATTTTTTTTAATTAAGCAGATATTAATATTTTAAGTTAGTTTCATATTATATATAGTACTAAATTTTTTTTCAATGGATTTATATTGATATATATGCGGAATTTACTAATATGGATATAAGTTTTACTTATGTGACCGGTTAATTTGCTAATGTTATGAATGTTTTTAATATTAATTTAATATAAAATAAAGTTTTGATACCAATAAAATATTTTATCCTTTAAAAGCCAATAAACTCATAAATTAGCTGTTTGGAAGGCAATTGTTATATTATAGACCTAGGTTTATAAAGTATTATGAATTAAGGATCTATCATATATATAGAAAGTATGATAATTTTGTAAATAAAATAAATTTACGCAACTATCAAACGTACGTACAGTGACAATTTTGTAAATATTCATCATCTACTTGAAAAAATGTTCATTAGTTTATGAAAAAAAATTCATTTGTTTATTACTGAAAAGTTTATTACGAATAAAATAAAAGTTTATTTCTTATAAATTATATGTTCATTATCAGTAAACTATATTTTATAAATCGTAGATTCATTTGTTATAAACTGTAGGTTTATTAGTAATAAAATAAAAAAGTTCATTGGCAATAAAATAAAAGTTAATTACTTTATTGACACATATTTATTTATTATAAAACTATAAATTTATTATGAATAAAGTAAATATTCATTAGTTTATCAATAAAAGTTCATTAGTTTATTAGTAAAAGTTTCATTAGTTTATCCATAAATATTTATTTCATTTATATGTGTATTTAATTTAATAGATATTATATTAATTTTTTATTTTAATTTGTATGTATGAATCTATTGAATTTTCTTAATAAATATGCATTGTATATTTAATTTAATGAATATTATATATATATTTTTTAATTTTTATAGTAATAAACAAATGAATTTTTACTTTATTTGTAATGAGTATTTCTCAATAAACAAATGAACATTTCTCGGTAAACAGATGATAAATATTTACAAAATTATTATCGTCTGTTTGATAGATGTATAAGTTTATTTTATTTATAAAATTACTACAATTTCTTACATGTGTGATGGACTTTGAGTCCATAATACCATATGGACCTAGGTCCATAATATAATGGAAAATTTACACATTCCACTGAAAGTGGAGAGTTTTTTTTAATTATATCAGCAAAACTTATGTGTTTTCAATCCCGTTTTTTGCATTTTTATTTTTACTAGTTTTTTTTATTTTTTTTTCAAATATTAGATTTTACCGTGTATTTAACATATTTTTCATTTAATTAAGACAAAAAATGATCATATTTCATATTTTAAATGTAGATTAATAATTTTATTAACTTGCATGATTACTATTAATCTTTATACATATATTTATTTATTTTAATCATTGCTTAATTAACTTAATTAGCAAAAAAATATGTAAAATTCAATTTAATTAACTTAATTACTAAAGTAAACCTTGGACAAATCTTAATTACAAAAAAAATGTAAATATGTATTTAATTAACTTAATTAAGGTTATTTATTTTGGTAAACCTTAGGTAAATTTTTGGTAGTTTTTAATTGAGAGATTGACTTGAAGTTTGGTGAACATTGGATAAACATTGGTTAAATATTGGATAAATCTTAAATAAACTTTAAATAACTTCAACTTTGATAAATTTGTTTTATAAATATTGGGTAAATCTAGAGTATAAATTGAATAAACCTTAAATAAATTTTTATTAAACCGTTTGTGACTTCAATTTTCATTAATTTTATTATAAAATTTGGGTAAATTTCGAGTAACCTTGGATAAATATTGGGTAAACCTTATGTAACTTAAACTTTCATTAATTTTGTGGTAAATCTTAAGTAAATATCGGGTAAATCTTGTGATAAGTCTTGGATAAGTTTTTTGTAACTTTAATTTTCATTAATTTTTTGGTAAATATTGGGTAATTTTTGGGTAAACCTTGAGTAATTCTTAGGTAAACCTTAGTAAATTTTGAATAAATCTTATATAACTCAAACTTTCATTAATTTTATTGTAAACATTGGATATAATTTCAATAAACCTTAAGTAAATTTTTGATAAATTTTGTTTAACTTCAACTTTTATTAATTTTCTTGTAAACATTTAATATAATTTAAGTAAATATTGAGTAAATTTTTGATAAACTTTTTGTAAATTCAGTTTTCATTAATTTTGTAGTAAACCTTTAGTAAACTTTAGGTAAACTTTAAGCCAAATTTGAATAATTTTTTGATAAACCTTGATAAATATTTAGTAAATTTTATGTAATTTTAACTTTTATTAATTTTCTGGTAAATATTGGGTAAATTCTGAGTTTAACTTGAATAAACCTTAAGGAAATCTTTAATAAAACTTTTATAACTTCAATTTTTATTATTTTTACGTTAAATTTTGGATAAATTTTAAATAAATATTAGATAAATTTTAATTTACGGTATTTTTATATAGGTGGCATTTTTGAAAAAACTTTTGAGGAGCTGGATTTTTGTAAATGTTCATTTTTGTAAAATTCCCTAACGTTAGTAGTTTGCGGGTGGAACGTTCAGCGTATAATTATTGGGCCACAGCCTTATGTTAGTAGTTTTGTCAGTTGAACATAATGTTACCCAAATTCTCCATTTCCTTGAGGCCAATTAGGGGCCCATCAACAATTCAATTTGCCCAATTAGTCTACTTGGAGCCAGGCTAGCCGGTTGGAACATTGGAGCGTTGACAGATAATTAGATAGAATGAACTATAGCCTAGTTGACAAAAAGGTCAAAAATAATATTGAAATTCAATATTTTTATTACAAAAAGCATCAAAATTATGAATTTTTTCTTAAATTTTAATATGCAATAAATTATTGGTGGGATGAATGAAGACATAACCTCCATTTAAAAATTTCCCCATCTTTGGTAAGAAATGGAGTCCAAGATTTCTTCATAGAGTATAGTTGTGTAACGATAAGTATATTTCAGTAGAATCAAATGCAAATTAAAACATATGTTTTCAGAATCAATAAGCCTTGGCTTACTGATTTAATGACCTCGAGACTTTAAATCCCCATATTTTTTTTAAAAAAAAAGACATGTTTTCAGCAGAAATGATAGCTGAGAATAGGGAGTAGTGGTCCACTTGAAGAATGGGTACTGTTCTCTATCAGCCAGACTGGGAATTGACTATAAATATTACATATAAGACTGATACTTAACCGTCCAGCCGAAAAAGATGACTATTTTGGTAAGCATGTATTAGATCGGTACCACTCATTTGTTTTAATGCCATTGTTCCTATTTGTGTAAACAAAAAAATGTGCTAAAATGTTTCTTGTTTTCTTGGATGGGTTGAGTACGATGATTACTAAAATTTAATGTTATGTCAACATTATGACTATTAAAGACATTTGCAAATGATAAAATAAATTAATTTAGATATTAAAGTGATTTCCCTTTTTTTTTAACAAATATATTTAACTTGTCGATCAATAAGCAATTTGATTAATACTTTTATTTACGTGGAGTCTTGTGTTCAAGTATTATAGCCACTATTCTCCAATAATATTAGCCACTGTTCATTAATATTTGTGGACATCTAATCCAAAGATCATTACCACTGTTATACATCCTATGGACCATAGCCCAATAAGCTTTCAGGGTTGGAGCGAATCACAGAAAACCTGAGATAACATTTAGCAGGAATGAAGTAGAGATGGTATTTAGGGGTATTTACAAACTGTCCAATCTACTCAAACCGAACCAACTCGCAATCAAATTGCGGTTTAAAAAATATAATAGATTGAATTGATTTGTATTTTTTTTCAAACCATATTTTATAAATTGGATTGAATTTTTTATATTTGAATTTACAAACTGATCCACAACCCGCACAATCCTTATATATATAATCAAAATTATAAATGTATATTTATTTTGAAATCGTAAATTTTTCTAAATTCTAATCTATCATAATATATTTTTACATTTATTATTATCTTATTAAAAAAAGTAAAAAGTGATAATTTATATTTATTTATGTAAAAATTTATTCTATAATTAGAAAATTAATAAATTATATATAAATACATAATTCTTATATTTTATAAATATAATTATTAAAAAATTTAATTAATATAATTAAAATAATATTTTTGAATTTTTAATATAATTACTATAAAAATTTAAAATTTTTTTAAATAATGATTATTGTGAAATTTATAAATAGTAAATATTTATTAAAGAGGTAATGACATTTTAACTTTTTTTTTATGTTTAATTCAACTTTAAAAAATCTGAATTTTCTATATTTATTTTTATTATAGATTCTACTGTTGTAGTCTTATTTATGTTGAATTTTTAGTGCTATTGATCCTCAATGAAATAATTTGATTATAATTTGTTGTATTTTTTTATAGAAAATTTTTATTGTAATTTTTATAATATGACTTGATATTAAGTATTTTATATAGTGAACTAAAGGTTTGTAAAATATTATAGATATTTATTTGGTTGTGAAACATTATAGATATTTATTTGGGAGACATTAATAATATTATTAAAAAATATAAAAAGTATATAGAATTAAACCGCAAACTAATCGAATCTATTTTTTTTTCCACATCATAATGCTTGACATACAATTTTTTGTCTTCATTGAAGTTCCCACAATGTCAGTACTGTTATACATATTTTAAACACATGACATTGATTAGATTTGTGGCATAGTTGCCTTTAGTATAATTAATCTAGATAAAGACGGTAATTTCTAATTAGAAAACATAACATTTTATTTGCACATTCTAGGGAATATTTGTTATTATTTCTATGCAGGTATTCTAATTTCATTGTAAGGCAAGTTTTACTTCTCTATGAATTTTTAGCATTCTCAAGCATACTAAAAACTTATTCAATTATTTGATTGAAGTGAAAATTGAATACATATCCCCCTTCTAAACTCCACCACTTCGGGTTTTTCATTGCTTTAATAGATTTCTTTTGCTAACTTTTCACCTTTCTTAAATCGGTTAAGATTGCTTTTGAAGTTAATTTCTTTACTTACTACTGTCTTTTCAATTCTCTATAAGACAGACTTTAATTATTGCTATTGCTATGAATTTTAACTTACACTAGATGTTTAAATCTACATTTAGTATCTAGGTTATCATGCACTTCAATCTGGCCTATGGCAGTAAGAGCAATGCTTTTCATATTGTTATTTTTGTTTGTCTATTGCAACAGGTAATGACTCCAAACCCTGAATGTACAACACTGGAGACAACAATCCTTAATGCATTGCATATAATGCATGACAGGAAATTCTTGCATCTTCCTGTACTAGATAAGGGTAAGCACTTCTCCCTTAATGTCAGTATGCTTGACATATGTTTTGCAGATGGATTTGTCACTGCCGGTGCAGATGTACTGCAGATATCTCATGCAGAAGTTTTGGGATTCTACTATGGCTTCGGAGCCACTAGATGATAATGACACTCTGAGATTATTACTGCTAATGATGTAGCAAACACAATGATGCAAAGTTTTTGAGTCGAGACATATCTTCTTCTAATGTAGTACAACAATAGCAGCATCAGGATCGTCAATGCTATTTTTTTCTTTAAATGTTCGGATTTGCATACTAAAATGAAATTGAATAACACTTTTTATGTACTTGTTATTGGATTTCAGCTTTTACTTATTATATTTGTTTTCAATTTCATTTCCATAAGTAACTAATGTTTTTTTAATTAAAATATGAAATATAAAATAAAATTTTAAAAAAACAATTTACTTCTTTTTAGAAACGGATTAGCGACGGATAATCCGTCACTAATTTTTCATTATCAATTCTTTAAAAATATTTAGCGACGACATTAGCAACAGATTTAAGCTGTCGCTTATTTAGCGACGGACAACAAGCCATTGTTTTCATCGCCGACGTTAGCGGCAGATTGGATCGCCCAATCTTTAGCGATGGGTTAATCCGTCGCTAATTTATCTCTTACATTAGCGACGGACAGATTCATTCGCTGTTGCTTTTGCGAGGAGGATTTTAGCTAAGGATTCTGTCCGTTGCTAATCCGTCGCCGAATGCAGACAGCAACGGATTTCTGTCTTTTAGCGACGGTTTATTCCGTCACTAAACTGTCAAATTCTTTTATTAAGTGAATGTAATGAGGTTTTGGATATGTTTGAAAAATTTCCATATATATATATATTCCACTTCAAATATCAACTTTGGTTTTTAAGAAAATATTTAGATTCCATCAATTTTATAAATTTTTCAATGCAATTTACTTCAATACCCTCTTATAAATGCTAGAAAAATAGAATATGTAATTTCAATAAATGGGATAAAGTGGGAAAATATGCATTAAATATTCCATTCATTTTTGAGATTTCAAAATGGATATTTGAAATTCGAGGGAGGAGGAAGTATAAATTAACCTTAGAAGTATAAATTAAAAAAGTTAACCTGCAATGAAAACAGTATGTATATAACAACTAAGGTCACTTTTGGTTCTTGGAATGGTATAGTGTGGAATAGAATTGAAATTTTTAAGGAAAAGAATATATATTACTAGGATAACTATTCTTAAATAATTATTATTTTATACTTTGGTTCATAAGTATAGATTAACTATTCTTAAATAAAACTATAATTTAATATGATATATATTAATAAGTATAGTGGTAGTAGATGAATAAGTAATGATAAATAAGTAGTGGTGAAGATATGTGAGTGGTAGTTATGGGTGGTTGTTGGTGGATGAATAAATGGTGATGGATAGATGACAGTGGATGTGGTGGTTGTGATAAAAGGTGATATTATTTGAGGTGTGAAATAACTATTCTTTATTTTATCATGAAATGTATATTTCATAAAATTGAAGAATAATAATTTCATAAAATAACTATTTTTTGATTAAATTTGAACCAAAATATGGAATAACTATTCTATTCCTTATCTATTTCATGAACCAAACATGGCCTAAAAGAAGAACGAAAAATTATGAATCATGCATGAATGCAGAGAGAGAAAATTAAAGCGAACCTATATAAATTAAATTAAAGATTCGATTAATCAACTCTAAGGAGCTATAATGCCTAATTAAGAGCATTCACACTATGCTTTTTATTTGAATTATATTCTTTATTTTAGATTAGTTATTTTATAAAATAAGTCTTTAATAGACTTTCTATTTTTAAAATTTAGAATATAAAGTAAGTTTAACTCTTTATATCTAAAAAATTAAACTTGACTCTCTATTATAGTTATAATTAATGCATATATATTTTCTATATATATTCTATCTTTTTATTGATATTTTATTTTTCTCTTTCATTGTGATAAAAGTAATCTATTTTTTTCTTTGGATAAAATAATTTTCACTATCTATATTTAAAAATACTCTTTATTTTACTAAACATGCTTTTTAAAATAAAAAATAATATTGGGGCTAAGTAAAAATCGTCACACTTTTTAATAAAATTAAAATATTACTTATAAAAAAAAAAAGTAAAGAATCATCACTTATAAAATAAATAAATAAATAAAGTAAAGAATCATCATGTAACTAACAAACCAAAAGAACATAATGATATATACACTTCTTCGGTTGCCTAATATTGTTTTTGCAAAGGGGGGCCGGAACAAGACTGAGAGCAAGTTCAAGAAACAAGATCAATATTCAACAACAGAGACCAAGAAAAAGCAATTTCTTGAAACAAAACAAGATATGGAAAAAAAGATGTTGTTATCTGTGCTAACCCACATTATTGGATGTCAATTAACTCAAATAAAGCATATATATTATATTTTGGTGAGTTTATTTCCACAATACCCGAAGAGGTAAAGTGGAGTATGCTCTAATTATGAATTGCAATATGATTCTTTTCCTATATATAGCAATCTCTTCTCTTCATCAATCATGCGTGTTTTGACTATGTGCAAACATGTCAATAAACTAAAGATTTAGTTTCTAGATACTAATTACTGTGCTATCTTTGTTTAAGTTACAAAAATTTTCAGGAGGGAAAGGAAAGAAGAAGCAGTTTCATGAGTTCAAGTTGAGTGATAAATTTAATAAAAAATAAATAAATTATATATATATGGCAAAGAATTAGCTTGCTTTATGTGTTGTCGGCTAAAGCGTATCAAAAATATCTTTTGATTTTTTATCATTTTTATTGACTTCAATTTGATGAATCTTTCTTGTCTTAATATATGTGTATGTGTCATCTCTTATAATCAATTTGGTAGAAATTGTCATTTATATTTATTTTTTATTTTAATCAATTATTTAGTTCTTTATTTTAAAATTTAATTAATTTGCTATAATATTTGTTTTTTATATATTGCCCTTCAATTAATTATAAATTTAAATGTTTCTTATAATAATTTGGACTTTTTTTTTCTTTGAACTAATTTTTAGAATGAGTTAATTTCAAAATCCATTAGACAACAATAAATACAAAATAAAAAGATGTAAAAAATATAAAAGATTATAGATATCATTCTTTTTTATATAAGCCAATATTTTATATTATTAAAATAGGAGAAAAATTATAAAAAAAACTCGATGTGATGAAAAAGTTTTCATTTAGAACTATAACATCAATGGTTAGCGAAAAATCAAAACTAAAGAATCAACACGGAAAGAGTATCAAAAGGAGAACATGCAACTATAATCAAGTAATAAAATTATCAGATCTAGAATTGTTTAACTAGAAAATTAGTCATAAAATTAATCTATCTTCTGATATGTACAAATAGAATCCACCATAATATTTACTTGATAGTTTTAATAAGGCAAAAAAACTTTTTACAAGGACTATGCGTGTTATATTTGTAATCATAAAAGAGAAAGACGGACCACATAAAGTGGAGGAAGGAAAGAATTGTCGGCCATGGACATGGTTCCATTTTCAAATTTCGGCTATCATATATATATATATATATATATATATAATTTATTTTTTGTTTTTATTTTGGGTATCAGACAAACCCCCACTGATCTTTTTTTTATTTTTCCTTTCCTTTTCGATATTTCATGAATAAAATTAAGGTACCCAATTAAAAGAGTTTAACTAATGCTTTTTTCCACATTTGAAGGCACCCTTTGGATTTCATGGCCGACTTCGATTATATTCATCCACTTTGGAAAAAAACCACTTTCTAACACTGACTAATTAATGTCTTATTGACTCGATATTGATGTTGTAGCTTAAAAGGGATAGTTTCACTTTTCATTATTACTACATTTACTATGGAAAGTAGTGAATTTTGACCTTGATCTTTTAGGGTAGCAATTGAAAATAGCAAACCCTTTTGAAATAAATGATTTCTGGATTAATTAATTGTCTATTAAAAGTTAGATTTATTCAAATTATATAACATGATATTTTTTTTCTTTTTTCCATTTGAATTTGATGGGTACCGTTTGGATAAGACTAACATAAAAATCACAAATAGTGAAGTTAATTAGAAACGAGCAGAATGCAACATAAGAAAATCTTGAAAAGAAACTTTCTAAGTGGTAAAATAGGTTGGTAGGGTGGAGTTCGATCTCTATGTATAGAATACTATTAAAATTTAGAAGAGAGCTCTTAATCTTTTAACGTGTCTATCCAATATAAATATATTAGTGGATGTTTTAAATTTGAAAAAAGAAAAACGTTGATTGCTCGACAAGACATCTTCAATTGAATTATATCGATCTGAATTTAAATTTATATATAGGTGCAAAGAATGAGATACATATGAAATCTTACTATATATATTATTATATAGCCAACTTCGCTGCAAGATATAAAGAAGAATTCAGTCTTAGCAACACTTGACGATTGCTCCAATTATATATGAATAATGTTGCAATTTACATATTTTTTCAAGGTCCACCCGGATATGATCACAATAGATGTTTGTCCCCTTGAATATATAGATAGCAAGAGAAAAAGCAATGTTGTCCTTCATGATTTCATGACTGCGGTTTAAAATGTTTTCAAATCTTTCTCTCCTGCAGAAGTAGTAAAGTTGAGATGGTTCGAATCCATCTTTTTGGTTCCTTATTAGCAAATTTTACCATTATTCAAATTTTGATAAAATTATTAACCCTAATGTTAGTTATTAAAAGTTATTTAAACTTTTTCTTATTCCAAGAGCATATTTAATTGACATTTGAACATTCAAACTTATAATTCTATTGAAAATTTCAAAAGTAACTCTTCCATTCAATTTTTTTGTATAATTTGTGTAAATAGATTATATTGAGATATCAGATCATGTTGGCTGATTATAAAATTTAAGTAATTTTTATAATGGTATAAATATCTCTTCTTTTTTAAACTACCTTTTTGTATACCTAAAATTCATTTATTTAATAGAGTATGAAAGCAGCCAGCATTACAATATTGGGTATTTGAAATGAATTAGGTTCAACAATTCAACAAAGAGACAACATGACTATAATCATATTCCTGTATATCAATTAGCATATTTTACTTAAAGTATAAAGAAACATAACCATATGCATGCATATATAGTTCAAAATGGAACCAAGGAAATAAAATAGAAAATTCAATAGTGTAGCCATTCAATCAAATAGATAGGAAAATTCTACAATTAATGTATATTAAATAATCAAACAATATTATATACATATTATTTTATTTATATTAATAAAAGTGAATACAATCTATATACATATTATTATATTATTATTTGACTGTGTACTAAATCTATGTAAAAAATTTTGTAAATAGACAAATTTTTTACTCATATTATTTATGTCCTTTCTTTTCTTATCACTCATGATTATTCATTTTCTTTCCTTTCTTTCTCAAAGTGACACTACTTTCTTTCAATCTTACATCACACAAATGTTGACACTCCCTCTGAGCCAAGAGGACCCACACTATTTTGACTAAAATTAAAACCTCCAAACTCCAAAACGATGCAAAATTTATGCATTGCCTTGTGACAGACATCATTAGAGTCGCATAATTACCTTCCTAATTAATCAACTTTTTGCTTAATTTGAGAGAGTTTATTTACATTCTTTTCAGTTCTAAAAAGGGGTTAATTAGACTAACAATGCTCAAGCTCAAGATTTTAATTCCTAATTATATATATGATTGGCTCTGTTTTGGTATATAAAACTAAAGAAGATCAAAATTTTATTATTTGTCCTAAAAAAAATTATTATTTGAATAGTTTGAGTTTGAGTTAATATGATAGTTGCTTACCAAATTAACTGTTTGAAATTTACTTAATGACGTGAAATAAAAAGTTGGAATGAGAATTCTGAAAAAAAAGTTATTTATGTGAAAATTTTAATTATTTAAAGGTGAAAACATTTATGTGTTAAAAAAAATTCAATTTAATATTTGTAATTATATTAGTTCAAATAAAAGAAAGACGGTAAAAATTCACCGTTTTGATTACCAGACTATTAACATGAAATTAAAATATTATCTAATCTAAGTTCATAACTGTCAAAGGTTTTTCTTACATAAAACTTGATCACATTGATGGGAAAATGATACTTTCTTGTTGTTTATTCAATCTTGAAAAAAAATTGTTCTAAATTGGTTTGGTCTCCAATGAAACACACAACAATAGCCTTGTGTGGTCCATTCGCATTAATTATAATAATTACTGATTAAAAGGAAAAAAGAGAACCACTAATCTTTATTATCATGTCACTAGTCTAGTGATTAGAGTATGACGGTAAAGTCTTGAGTGTAAATTTTCAAGGACTCTTTTACTAGTATTAAAGAAAAGGAAAAATTGTAAAGTTTGAGTGTAAATTTTTAATCGGACCCTCTTACTAGTACTAAAGAAAAGGAAAAAGAGAAATAGAAGAAAAAAAAAATTAATAAAAATTGAGGCCAACAACGAGAAGGAAAAAGAAATTGGTCACAATATATATATAAAACATAAACAATTGAGAAAATTGTAGCATAATCTCAAATAAAGGAGAACCCAAAACAATGAAGTATACACTATAGGCTACAGCAGCATCAGAAGCAACACAGATTATACCAACAAAAAAATATAGTGCAAACCCTAATGAACGTCTCTCTGTCACACACATTATTACATATATCTACAGTAAAATTCAAAACTCTCTACGTGTTCATGAAAAATACAAAATCACTGTTATATATATATATATATATATATATATATATATATAAAACTTTTGATAGCTCTGTGATTGAAGAAGACGGCCAAATAGTGCATTAAAAAAATGGTCATAAAATGCGGCGGCCATGTCTTCATGCATGTATCTTTCTTTAGGTACCGTTTGTTTAACATTTCCCTTCATGGGATTTGAAAGATTAATTATGGATCATCATATTAAAAATAGCTCCACAGACTCTCTGCATGGGAAGTTCCGGCTGAGTCATCCTCTCCAGAAGAAGCGGAGGAGGTTATTCTCGGCGGAGAAAGCAGCATTCCTTCGGCCATATCCACCAGCAGATTGGGCATATCGAACAATGCCTCCTCATCAAGAAATTCTTCATTTACAGCAGAATTATCGGTAATTAGGGTATAATCATCTTTAATCTGCTCAAATGCTTGATAATTCAGCTCATTCTTTTTAAAAGCAGCAGCAGCTTGAGCTGCATTACGTATATCAGTCGAAGAAGAAGAAGCAGGAACAGGATAAGACCCAACGGAAGCAGGGAAATTCAGAACAGCATCTCCACCTTTGAGGGCTAACACAGCCACATCATAAGCGGCGGCAGCCATCTCAGGGGTGGGGTAAGTTCCAAGCCAAATACGAGTGGTCTTACGTGGCTCCCGGATTTCAGATACCCATTTGCCACTCCGGCGCCGGATTCCTCTATACAAAGGGTGCCTTTTTGCTGAAGAAGAAGAAGAAGTGGTGGTGGCCATTGAGGAAGTGGGCTTATTACTAGAAGGTGAAGGTGAAAAATTTTGAAAAATGGTAGAGTTTGTATGGTCAAAAGGAGGTGGAATTTGGCTTATTTGGGGCAAATTGGTGGACATATTGTTGGGGTCAGCTTCCATATTATAATTATAAAGGAAAAAGGCTTGAAGATGTTAAGAGGTTAAGGTAGGTAAGCATATAACTCAGCGAGATACGCAGAGCAAATATATATTAGTCAGTGAAATTTTGATGTCTGAAAATAGAGGAAAGCGTGGGCATTTCGCGGGGAAAGTCCACTTTAAAAGTAGCGGCTCCAGTTGTAATTCGCAGTCATGCAATTGTAGTATTATTTGTGCACATTCTGGCTTTAATTAGTAATTAAGGATAATGCTTACATAATTATATATTAAATTTTTTATTGTGGGCGCACGAATTAACTTGGTGTTATATTCTATATAGCTAGCTTGATAGTATTGAATATTGACGAGCTTAATAGGTAGGATATTCAGGCCATTATAAGGAATACTTAGATCTTTTAATTAGATTAACATTCACGCGGCTGAATATATGTGGAAAACTTGTAGTGTGAAGTTAGATATATGCAGGTGGCTCAATATCAAAATTTTGGTGGCTCTAATATCAAGTTAAATAAATAGGCTTTTATCCTAAAAACTAGTTTGGGAAGGAGAAATGTTAAAATCATTATTAGGAACTCTTATCATTTAATTACATTAACGCTCAACCGGAATATATGCGGAAAACTTAAGTGTGAAGTTTGCAAAACTAGATATTGATATGTGGATAACCTTATATTGATGTTTTTCTAATATGTATCATGATCTAATTCATTCCAAAAATTAGCTCAAGAAATAAAGATATCTAAACCATTATAAAATCTTTTAATTAGTGGACAAAATATCTTAACACACTGCACTGCATTGGTGTGTAGACACCATTATTGATAATTGTGTTCCACTCTAAGAGTGCTAGGGAGTTGTAGGATTTTGAAAGAAGCTTCAGCAACGTTGGTTAATTTATACTAGTTGCAAATTCTTAAAATCTTCTTAAAGTTCTTTTTATTTGTATGAATATAAAGCAATTGAAGATTTAAACGTCTACCAGAATTTTAATTACAGGAGTTAGAGAAAATTGAGTCAATTCATCATTCCAATTAACACATAATCTTTATATATATGGTGACTATTAGATATATCCAAGTCGGCAAATCCTTTTGTTTTTCAGAAATTGAGATTGATTGCAATTAACTAAATGAAGATGGAGATTGTCTGAGAAAATCAAATTTAAAATTTGAAAGTGTAATCTAATTATGACATAATATTATAATATAGGTTAACTTAAAATGAGATTAGATTTTGAAAAAGATAAGACATTACCCATAATTTATTTTTAGAAGTTTAATTTTACTCATTATATATATATATATATATCAGATTATTGATGGCTACAAAAAATGAGAAAAGAAAGATTTATTTTTCATTCGTGGTGCAAGTGTTTCGTAAATGTAAATACATGACAATTTATATTATTTTTTGAAGAAATTAAATTAATTTAATATATTTAAACATGGTGTGTAGTGTGTACTACAGTAATTGCCTTTAAATTAAATAGATTTTTTTTTTTAAATAGGCATGTGTAAAACTTTGGACCAGGTACTAAAAACAAAATTAGAAACATTTTTTAAGGCCCAAATTTGCTCTACTTTGAGGCCCATTAGTAAAAGAAGGGGAAGTATAGAGGACGCAAAATATATAAAGCATTATGAATTCATGATTTATCACATGTGTAAGAAGCAGTGATAATTTTATAGATAAAAAATTTATATAGCTATTAAATATACAATAACAACTTCATAAATATTCAACACCCGTTTATTGAGAAAAGTTTATTACTTTATTGATAAATGTTCATTAGTAATAATGTAAATGTCAACAAAACTTTTTAAAAAATAATATAATATTTATTAAATTAAACCAAAATAAAAAAATATAATATATATTAAATTAAATACATAAATAAATGAAATGAACATTTACTAATAAACTAATAAATTTTTACTTTATTCTCAATGAATTTAAAATTTTATAACAAATGAATACATCTCAATAAAGAAATAAACTTTTATTTTATTACTAATGAATCTTTTATTTTATTATTAATGAATCTATAGATTATAACAAATAAACGTATGATTTATAAGATATAATTTACTAATAATGAACTTATAATTTACAAAAAAAAAAATGAACTTTTATGATAAACTAATGATTTTTTACTTTATTTGTAATAAATATTTCAGTAATAAACAAATGAATCTTTTTCCATAAACTAATGAACATTTCTTAAGCAGATGATGAATATTTATAAAATTATCATTGTGTGTCTGATAACTGTGCAAGTTTATTTTATATATAAAACTGTTACCGCCTCTTATACATGTAAGAGACTATTGGTTCATAATGTTTTATGGATTATGGATTAGCGTCTATGATATAACAATTGTATGGAAGAGGAAAATAAATTCTCTTTTAGGTTTCACTAGTTTTTGATTAATGTGAGAACAATAATTATTAGATATTGAATTTGTTATTAATTCATATAAAAATTACTAATTTGTTCATTATTAAATGTCATATAAAATAGAGATAGTAAATATTTTATGATAATTTTGCCATCTCCCTAAATTACTAATTTATCCATTATTAAGAGTTGTATATAAAATAGAAGTAGTAAGTACTTTATGATCATTTTATCTGTCCTCCCCTATCCTACTTTTATATATTCTAGTTTTTCATTAACGTGTGTTGCACGTGGTTATTAGATATTAGACTCGTTATTGACTCATATGAATATTACTGATTTATCTATTATTAAGAGTTATATATCAAGTAGAGGTAAAAAAAAAGTATTTTACAGTCATTTTACCGATTTATCTATTCCCATTTTTATATATACTAATTTTTTTATTAACGTGCATTGCACGTGATTATTAGATATTGGACTCGTCATTAATTCATATGAATATTACTAATTTGTCTATTATTAGTAGTTATATAAATACAAGTAATAAGTATTTTATGATCATTTTGCCCTTCTTCTAAATTACTAATTTATTCATTATTAAAAGTTATATATAAAATAAAAATAGTAAATACTTTATGATCTTTTTATTTGTTCTCCTATTTTCACTTATATATATATATATATTATGATTATAATCATGATGTTGAATTTTGTATATACTTTATGATGATAATATCTCTAAATTTAATTTTTAATAAAAAATTTACTCAAAATTAAAGAAGTTAATATATTATAAAGAGATTTTAAATCTTATAAATAAGTATATAATTATCTATAACATAAAAATAGGTAAATAATAATAATAAATTATGACAACAATATATATATATATATATTAAAATTAATAGCTATTAATTTATATTAGTGCATTGGTAATTATTAGTATGTATATTTAGTTTAATTGTCATAAATTATTATTACATTATTTATAAATATTGTATTCGAACAGTAAAAATTTAAAATTATTAATTAATTAATTAATTATATTATAATTAAAATGTAACAATTAATTCACATCCGTAACTATATAATATATATACCGGAATATGCAACAGGAATAATCACTTTTTTACATACCATATAAATGATAAATTTTTATTCATATTGGTGAATGGTGGCATGGACGAAGCTAAGGAGTGCTCATAGAGGTCCAAGCTTCTCCAAATCCAAAAAAAAAATTATATATATTAGTTTTTTTTATTGACGTGATTTATATGTAATTATTAGATATTGGATTTATCATTAATTACTATTTGGTTTTTATATAATAATAATTTTATATAAGAACTTAATTTTAGTTAATTTTAATTATCATGTAATTAAGTTTAATTTAATTTAAATATTAATGATTAGTGATTATATTTGATATTTATATTATACTATTTATAAAAAATTAATACCAAATTATCTGATCGATTAATTATCATTCCCACTATAATTGTTAATTTATTTATTAAATATACAAATTATCTTATCTATTATATTTTTTATTTTTCATTTCTAATATTTTTATTAAATTATTTTTTTTTAACATTAGTTTTATTATTTGTTCATATTTTTTATCACGTGGAGAAACAAGGAGAAACTCTCTTATCCTAATATACATATTCATCATCCTAACCGAGTCCACCGATGAATTCGAAAGTCCGGGGGAAAGGAAATGGAGGAAACGTACTTGTGGAGAAAATTATATAAAATATAGTTATTTAGTTTTAATATAATTATATTTCTAATTAATAAATTATTATCTTATTTACTAATAAATTAAATTATTAAATAATAAAATTAATTCGATTAATTAATATAATTAATTTGATTTTTTTTGATAAATTTGTATGTTCTCTTCTATTCTTGCTTGTATGTATATATATATGTATATATATATATATATATATATATATATTAGTTTTTCATCAATGTACTTTATACGTGATTATTAAATATTAAATTTGTCATTAATTACTATGTAATTTATATATTTTTTTATTAATTTGTTGCATCTTATTAGCATATATGTCTCTCTATTAATAATTTAATTCATCATTATTAAATTAATAATAATAATAATAATAATCTCTAGTAAATTAATTTTAGTTACTTTTAAGTATCATGTAATTAAATCATATTTAATTTAAATATTAGTGGTTGATAATTATATTTGATTATTATATCATACTCTATATAATGAATTATTAATATCATTCACTAATAAATTAAATTATAAAATGATAAAATTAACTCAATTAACTAATACAATTAGATTAATTTTTTAGTAAATTTGCTTGTTCCTCCTAATTTATCATGATTATTATGTATTAGAATCGTATTATATCTCATATAAAAATTATTAATTTGTCTATTATTAAGAGTTATATATAAAATAGAGATAGTAAGTACTTTACAGTCATTTTAATTATCTCCCCAAATTACTAATTTATCTATTGTTAAGAGTCATATACAAAATAGATGTAGTAAGTATTTTACAGTTATTTTGCATGTCTTTCATGTTCACGTAATTTTTAATAATTGAACACATCATTATTAAAATAAATAATTATAATAATCTTGTCCAGCAAATTAATTTTAATTAATTTTAATTATTATGTAATTAAGTCACATTTAATTTGAATTCTTATGGTTGTTAATTATATTTGATTCTCATATTTTATATAAAAGTAAATTATATTATACTATGCATGTAAATTTTAAAAACTTAGCTCGTTATATATATAATTAAAATAAATTAATTATTGAACTATATAAAACATATTAAAAAATTATAACTTTTCAAATAATTTATAAGAATTGTATTCAATATTTTGAAATTCATATTATATATTAAGTACATGATTGTAATTTAGTGTAGACTTACTATTTTTTAAGTTTAAAATAGAGGAAATTATATTATTTATTCTTTTAAAATTTTTTTATAAAAAATATTATCCTTAGTAAAATAAAAACAAAAGTTTGTGTATATTAAAATTTAGTTAACTATGTATTAATAATTTTAGATATTTATTTTTTATATATAAAACTTATTTAGTTATAATAAAATTAGATTTCTAATTAATACATTATTAATACTATTCACTAATAAATTAAATTATTAAATGATAAAATTAATTTAATTAACTAATACAAATAGTTTTGGTTTGATAAATTTGTCTGTCCGGTGATTATTAAATATGAGACTTATTATTAATTACTATTTGATTTTTATATAATAATAATAATAATTTTGTTAAACAAATTAATATTAGTTACTTTTAATTATCTTATAATTAAATCACATTTAATTTAAAATATTAATGATTGTTAATTATATTTGGTTCTTATATATATCATACTATATATAAAAAAAATACGCCAAATTATCTGGCTTATTAATTAATTGCATATTATGTGGTTGTTAATTATTTACTATATAGAATTCTTTCAAAAAAAATTATTTACTATTTTTTTTATTGTGCTTCCTAATATATATATATTTTTATTAAGATAGTATTTTTTAGTAAAGTATTTTTTAGTAAAATACATTTAACTTTAGTAATGATGTTTATTATCACATAATAGTTTTTTTCGGTTTGATAAAATCAATAATAAATAAAATGTGAATAATCATTTATTTAATATAAAAAATAACATTTTTTTTCTTTTTAATATTAGTTATCTATTTTTTATATATAAAATATAGTTTCCTAATTGTAATAGAATTAAACTTCTAATTAATGAATTATTAATATTATTCACTAATAAATTAAATTATTAAAAGATAAAATTAATCCAATTAACTAATATAATCATGTTGATTTTTCGGTAAATTTATTCGTCCTCCTTTACTCCCACTTTTATATATATATATATGTATATATATATATATATGAGTCCTTAAGAAATTTCAATAAAACTTTTCAATATATATATATATATTATCCTATATAAAATAATCTTACTCCTATGATCAAATGATTATGGATGATGACGGGAATTAATACTCCAGCTTAATTTGAAATTTAATATGATAATAATTTGAAATTTTGGAATGAATTGAATAACAATCCAGCCACTAAAGAAATAGCTAGAAGCCAATACAAGAGCACCCCCAGTTTACACGGGTTCTACTGGTACTTTCTTCTAATCAAGACAAAAATTCTGAATTGACTGAGACTAATGGTGCAGCTGGAATATTCATGGCGTACATATTACTACTTCAATTGAGCAAACTTCTTTTTCATGAGAGAATAAATGTCAATATCGACATTGGAAACTTCTTTCCACCTTTGATATCTTAAAAGTTTTAATTACTTTAACAGTTGTTTCTCTTAATCAAATTGCAAACTTCTTTTTCCAGTGTTTTCTTCGTATAAATTTAGTTTATCATGTTTTATTTATAGAGTAATTCAATCATATAATGATACGTATTTCATTATTTTGTTCATATTAATTGATATATACATATCACTGTAGACCGAATTTATTTAAGAATTTTTTTTTTTTCACACACAATTAATTTGTAAGACCAAGTATTAGTCTTCTATGAACAAAATTTTTGGTTGATTATAATTCTATAAATTGAATTAAACTTTGCGAGACTGAAACCCACTAATTAGGAATGGAGGAAACTTTTTTTCTTTAGATTTGGAAGAGAATTTATTCACATTTGAATATCGTAGACTTTGATTTCTAAACAAATTAATGAAGTTTAATGTTGTAGTTCTTCTAGTAGTTTAATCCCGTAAGATCTTCTAATGGAGTGCAATTGTTCACATAATTAATTCAAGATTTTCATTTAATAATTAATTATTATTTTTAAAAATTATTCAATATTTTACGACCAATTGAACCGTAAATTAATTTAAATTCGTATAGAATAGGTATATTAAAGAATTTTAAAAGTTTTGTGTACTTATGACACGAATACTCAAGGGCAGATGCAGATATTGAATTATCGGATAATTGGAACCTATAAATTTTTTAAAAGTTATTATTATAAGTACAGTATAATAAATATGGACCACAATATTTTAATAAGTAGACTCCAATAAATTTGTAAAAAGTCCGTGAATTCCAATAAAATTTAAAAAATAACCTTTTTTCTAACTATTGATAAGAAATAATATGAAATAAAAAAAATTCTGACTACAAAAAAATTAATTTTTTAGTTAAAAATGCTTTTGAATAAGAAATTCTAAATAAAAAACTTTTTCTTTTTTTTTTTTCCAGTTTTCACACCCATTCCTAGTGGCCACTGTCTAGGATAATATATGGCATCTGAGCGTTTCTATATCATAGATCGCAAATTGCTATTCCATCTTTTCGCTTGAGACTATGTATATGGATCTTACTACAAAATTTTTTTTAGATCCGTCACTGTAAATACTAGATCTTTAACTAATAGAGAATGTGCCTATCATATATTTGAACACATCCCATGATCTCATCACTTGAAGAGTTTTAATATATTGATTCTTGCCGAAATCTATAAGATGGGATAAGACCATAAGAGCCTGGGTGAAAAAAATTAACCAAAAAAACATGTCAAATTAAAAAGTTTGAATTAAAAAATAAGAGAGCATACAAAATTTACGTGATTTAGCTCTTGATTGTCTATGTTTACGGAAAGTAATTAATTTTTCACTATATGAGAAAAATAAACAATAATAATACAATAAAATTGTATTTTCCTTGAATTAATCAAACTCAAACTCATAATTTATTATATTTCTCCTCTCACATAAGCTAGAAGAATAATTCTCACCCCAAAGCTCTAAAAAGTGTTTTCCAAAGCCCTCCCTTAAATATTTAACTACATTCAAGAATATCCAAATAAAAACCTCAAACTTACAATTCCCAAATTGCTATTGTATTTGCATATTTGGCTTCACATCCTAATACATTGAACTTGCCCATATTTATAGGTATCCTGAACTTGTCAACCAATAAAAAGAATATTATTCCAATTAGGAATATTTTTTCTTTATCCAAGTTTAATTACTTATAAATTTTAAATTTAAATCTCAACATTCCACTTTAATTTTTGAATTTCATTAATTTTATTGACATAAATTCCCTAACTACATAATCAATCCCAACATTTCATATTAACTTTTAAATTGCATTAATTTTATTGGCCTAAATTCTCCTGTACTTTGATTCTAAATACAGCTAATATATCATGTGTAGTTGAAACCAGTTGATGATGCTACTAGACTCGAAGAGAGACCATAATCTCTCCATATGACCGCCGCTAGTAAGTTCCACCTATCTATCTCTTGAAAACTATCTATGTCGGAAATTGATTTCTAACTAGTACTTGAGGTCTTCATTAATTGTTCCCTAAATGATATACCCCACACATTTCCTCGAGCTTTTTTCAATATTCATCACTCATCTTTTTTTGGCTTTCCCTTCTCATTTCCTTTCAACATTTTTGCGGAACCTTGTTGAAGTAGGAGATGTCATGAAACTGAATTGCCTAATATACTTATTAAAATCTAAATCTGGTACCACTTATTGGAAAAAATTAACCAATAAGTATATTAAATAAAAAAGTCCAAGTCAAAAAAATAAGAGAACACACAAGATTTATATGGTTTTGTTCTTGATTGCCTACGTTCACGGAGAGTAACTAATTTTTCATTATATAAGAAAATAAACAATTACAATACAATAAAATTGAATCTCCCTTGAATTGATCAAATTCAAATCCACAATTTATTGTATTTCTCATATCACATAACCTAAAATAATAACTTGCACCCCAAAGCTCCTAAAGGTAATTTTTGAAACCCTTCATTGAATGTTTACTTATACACAAGAATACTTAAACAAAAACTCAAACTTGTAATCCCAAGTTACTATTGTATTTGCTTCTTTGGCTTCACATTCTAATGTCTTGAACTTACCTATATATATATTTATAGACATTCTAAACTTGCTAACCAAAAAAAAGGAATATCATTCCAATTTGAAATACCTTTCCTTATCCAATTTTAATTCATTATCCTAATCCAAACAGAATTTGGATTTTCATAATTTAAAAATCAAATCCCAATGTATTCTACATCCAATCATCAAGTGTATTCTAGGCTTCTGCCCCACACGACATTCTTTCTTTACTACTTCTGTCTTCTGTAAAGCACGCAATAGGGCGATGATACCAAATCTGTAAAACGCAATGGACCACACCACTGTTTTGCTTTTGGAATTAACTTAGTTTTTAATTTTAATTGATTTCTTCTCTTAATTTGTTTTCTCCCTCAGCATAATTTCATATTCTTGAATTTTTATTTATGAATAAAGTTGAAGCTCAAGACGATGAAGAAGAAGACAAGAAGAAAAGTGGAAAAGACCCATTGGCATATAAGATTTAATAATGTATATGATGATAATTGACCAACGAAAATAATCCCAGAGAATGTAAATAAATTGGTATTGATATTTTTCTAATTTGATTAAAGTTTCGAATTTGAATTAGGTATGTATCTACTTTAAATATTCTTTTGCGAGTGCTTTGTCCCACTTTAAAATCTTTTCTGATACATTATATATATATTAGTTGGATTAACTCCCAATAGCATATTAAAGAAATTGAAGAGTCAGGTAATTAAATAAATAAAAATTCACTATATATGGAGCCGACCCAACATCAAAACAAATTCCATGATAACATTACAAATGTTAATTTGAAGCTAGGTCAAAAATCCATGTAGAAATTTTTAGATAAATCGAATCTACCATATCACCTATAAACTAATCAAATTATACAATAGTTTTATTCTTATTTATTGATATAAAAATAAAAATAAAATAATTAATATATATAATTGATTTGATCTAATATACTCAGCATACTGGGAATTTCTTTACAATTTTGATATCATTGTTAATAGAGTTAGTGCATGATTTTGGAGATTGGCGTAAATGAGTGGTGCCCTTGCAGACAGCATTGATAGTGCTGTTTAGGATAAGTTTCTTTTCTCAATGTGGTGAATATATATTGGTTGCATGACTCACTAACTCGGTTTGGTGGAGTTTTCCTATATATTTATATTACAAGTTGTGAACTCAAACCGGGGGCGGAATATTAGATAGTGCCTCTCGAGGGGCCACGGCCTTTCAAAAATTTATTCCAAGTTTTCAAATTAAAAAAAAAGAAGTCATTTTAAAAATATTATATAAAATAAGGTATAGTCTTGCAATAACATAATTTTGTTAAATATGACTTCAATTAAAAATTCAAAATACTCCAATTTAAGTAATTTTATTTCAGTATCTAAGAGGAAAGATGAAAAAAATAACTATGTTCATTGTACTTGCCAAAAAAATTCAATTTCTATTTATTCCTAACATATAAACTTGCTATAATACCATTTAAATTCAATTCTAATATTTCCAAATGAGTTATATTTTGTGAGGTGAAGCTGGCCTTAATAGCATTATGCTCGTAAATTATAAGATGGATCTCTCTCCATTTTGTTAAGGTAGACTATAGATTTTTTGTCTTTTAAAGTTTATCTATTTCGTTCTAGATAAGCTCGTAATCACTAGAAAAAGTACACTTTTTTAACCTCTATCCATATTACTATATGGACAAGAGTTCACAATATAATAATTGGCATTGTGCTATAGAATAATACATAGTATATGTATATGCATATCACTTAAAAGAAGAAAAAAGACAATAGAATTTGTATATACGTAGAAGTTAGTTAACACTCCTTATAAGCAAATTAATTTAATATTTTTGAGTATAAATAAATTTTAATTTTTGTTATGCAAGTTAAATACGATAAATTATAAATCAATAAATTTTAGCATAATGATATTTATTTGGCGTTTAAGATTGTAAAATTTCGAAATTTAAATTTTCGATTGAACCTTTATGTTAAAAAAAAAATACAACAAACTATATAATTTCATAACAAAACATATAAATAAGGTCTATGCTAAATAAAATTTTATTTTTTTGTGATAAAATAAAATTTTATTATATGAAAAGAAACTAAAAAAAGAATAATAAGTCAAGCTCTAATTCAAAATGGGTCCAAACAAAACCGTCCAAATATGTTTGGTCTCCGTTGACAAGCACAGATATTACCTAAAAAAAACGTTTTCCATTCCATTTAAGCACGCGAATTAATTAAATAAGAATTTCTATAATTAATTAATTTCAATAGTAACTTTACCCACTCCTACTATTTATAAAACATCTAATAAAAAAAAACTATTTATAAAACAAAATAAGAAATAAAGCAGTTATTGCTTACCATAAATATTTTGACACTTGTAACCTCAAATTTTGTCCCATTTTAAGTGTACAGCTAAACAAAAATTTATGGATTTCTTTTTTTTTTTTCCTTTTAGAAAAAAAGGTTATTATTTTTTCTTGCAGGCCCAACTGTGGTCGGTCAGAAAAGAAAGCTTGAAAACATTCGCAAAGAATTTCACTTGGAACTAATAACCTCTCAATTCTCAAATCTATCCATCAATCAATTTAACACATTCACCAATCAATTTTTAGTTTAACGTATTGGTATGCTAATTAGAACTGTAAGGTCTCGAAAAAAATATTATCTTTTTAATAAATTTTTTTAATAATATTAATATGATGACTAAAAGCAAAGAAGTAAAACTAATTTCAAAACATAGACAAATATTTTTATATAAAATAAAAGCGGCCTGTTGAACACCAATTACATATAAACCCATCAAAATTATAACTCCTTAAACCCCTCCATTTAAACCTACTTGCAAATCCCAAAACCCCTGAAAACCCAATTCTTTTTCACTCCCTCTGTTCTCTCTCCATATCAACTGTAAATCCAGAATTTGATATATCTCTTGAAAGTCTATAGCTATGACCCTCGTATCTTCACCTTCTCATTCTTGCAAAAGCAATTTAGACCCATCAATCAAAGTACAAGAAGAACAAGAACCTGACATGTTAAGTACACCTTTGTTGGTCCCCAAGAATCCAACATTCGATCGACAGATTCAAAATCCAGAAAAAACCCATCTTCTCTTAGCAATTATTGAAGCAAAATGCATATCGAACATTGCCTTTCCTATGATATTGACGGGTCTTTTACTCTATTCTCGCTCCATGATCTCCATGCTCTTTCTCGGCCGCCTTGGGGAGCTTGCCTTAGCCGGTGGCTCTCTGGCAATTGGTTTCGCTAACATCACCGGTTACTCCATTCTCTCCGGCCTCGCTATAGGAATGGAACCCATTTGCGGGCAAGCTTTTGGTGCTAAAAGATATAAACTTCTTGGCCTCACCTTACAAAGAACAGTTCTTTTACTTTTATTGATTTCAATTCCCATATCTTTTCTATGGTTCAACATGAAAAAGATTCTTCTTTTTTGTGGCCAAGAAGAAGATATAGCAACGGAAGCACATTTCTTCATTGTTTATTCCCTTCCTGACCTTATCTTGCAATCCCTGTTGCATCCTCTGCGTATATATCTTAGGACTCAATCCATTACTCTGCCTCTAACATACTGTGCAGCTCTTTCAATTCTTCTTCACATACCCATTAACTATTTTCTTGTCTGTGTTCTGAATCTTGGAATCAAAGGCGTCGCCTTAAGTGGGATTTGGACTAATTTCAATCTTGTGGCTTCATTGATCATTTACGTTATGCTCTCTGGCGTACACAAGAAAACATGGGGCGGAATTTCTTTAGATTGCTTCAAAGAATGGAAATCTCTACTAAATTTAGCCATCCCAAGTTGCATTTCGGTTTGCCTTGAATGGTGGTGGTACGAAATCATGATTTTACTATGTGGGTTGTTGTTGAATCCAAGAGCCACCGTTGCTTCAATGGGAATTCTGATTCAAACCACAGCTTTGATATACATTTTCCCATCTTCACTAAGTTTCAGTGTTTCAACCAGAGTTGGTAATGAATTGGGTGCCAATAACCCCAAAAAAGCAAGACTTGCTGCAATTATCGGTCTCTCCTCAAGCTTCATATTGGGATTCTCCGCATTGTTTTTTGCCATTATGGTGAGAAATATTTGGGCAACCATGTTCACATCAGATGCAGAGATAACCACATTGACATCAATGGTTTTGCCTATAATAGGCTTATGTGAACTGGGCAATTGCCCGCAAACAACAGGCTGCGGGGTACTAAGAGGAACAGCTAGGCCTAAACTGGGTGCAAATATCAACTTGGGTTGTTTTTACCTTGTGGGCATGCCTGTTGCAGTGTGGTTAAGTTTGTATGCTGGGTATGATTTTAGAGGACTATGGCTCGGTCTTTTGGCTGCCCAAGGCTCATGTGTAGTGACCATGCTGTTCGTTTTGTGCCGCACTGATTGGGAATGGCAAGCCCATAGGGCTAAGGAGCTCACAGGAATTGATCATCCTCATCATGTTGACGCTGAAGAGGATGAGACATTGAGACGCAATGATTCATTAGTTTGATTCAATTTTTTCAACACACAGATTTGATCATGTACGGATGTACCCATACTCGGTTAATAGTTTCATTTCATTAATTTGCGTCAGAATACATACGATTTTTTTGTTTTGTTCTTTAAGGTTGTAAATGAAAATAGAATTTGATTAAATTTTAGGCAGGAGAGGATATAGGGTATTTGTCTCTGTTTGATTCATTATTTTTTTCTACCGATTTTAAATAGAAAGAAAATTGAAAAATAAAAAAAACAGAAATTACTATATTTTCATTAATTAATTAAAATAATTACATTAATTTATAAATGATATATCGTACTAACAATTTTGCAAAACATAAATATTGCTTGTTGTGTGGGATTTGTTTCTCTTTGGGGATATTTGTTTAGAAGACTATGCTATCATTTTGTGACAATTGGGCAATGGGATAGTGTCAACTTACCATCAAGGTGTGAAAATTCTGATGATGTTACACCCATTCAGAGCGCGTGGGCCATGGATTTTGACTGGTCGTCTCTTGCGACTGCCGACTCCGTGTACGACCTTCTCTCTCTTCAAGAGTTCAAGTCCCAATTTGGATCGGGTCATGGGTGTGAGGATGACCCATTCAACATTCCGTATTCTCCTTTTTTTTTAATCCACGTTTTCTAAAATGATTAACTAGATACTATCGACTTTTATATATATATATATATTATTCCTTTTTAATATGGAATCGGTAATCTAATATTTTTACAAATTTAAATTTTTATGTTTTATTCAGAATCTCTTATGAATTTTGTCGGCGTAAAATTTATCCAAAAATACTATATACAAAATAAGAAATATAAATAATTTAGATCTTTATTACATAAAACTTAAAATCTTAATTTTATAGTTATATTGTAATTAAATTAATAATCTAAAATGCACATAAAATTAATTAATGTTGAATGAGATTAAATTGGATTGGGAATGCAAATATCTAAGTAACAAACGCATGGGATATATTTGGCTTTGTGTGTATAAGAATTATACATATGTTGGGATCATCACCAAACAAACAATGCATGCATATGTTTTTCTGGCTTTCCTCACCAAATCCATCTTCTACCTCAACTTAGAAACCACCCTTAATTAATTTCCCAACTTGCTATTTATTTTTCTTTTCTTTTTAATTTTTATTTTATGTAAGAGAATTTATATTTTTTATATATGGTTTTCTTATGTAGTTACACTACTACTATCTCTAAAAATGACAAAAACATTAGTATAAAATTAATTATAATTAGACGTATTTGTTAAATATGATTAATTAGTTTTTATATGAAAATTTATTACTAAAGCCCTATTGAAGACTTTAAATCTAAAAATTCAATTTTTTTTTTTTACACTTAGTTGCAATGTCAAACACCCTATTAATTTACATTTGAATTTATGGATCTATTTAAAAGAGAAAAAAAAATAACAAAGAGTATAATCTTGGTAGGTGCATGTTTGTGTGGAGATAGTTTGACAATTCTTGATACACTTAATTTAGATGGTAGTCTTATGTTTCCAAAAAGAAAACATCAAATTAGAGTTGACTAAGTTAAGGAGTAATTACTTAATTAATTTTGATGGTTTTGTATTTTAATTTTGATGGTTTTGTATTACCGAAACGGCTGCTTAATTCTTTAGTAATTAATATTCAATAAGTCATTAATTAATATGAAAACCACGTCACTTCCTCACAGATAGATTAGATGTATTGATTTGATCATACCAAACAGTACTTTTAACAATTTTCGGCTAAGAAAAAATATTTATTATATATAATCTTTAATTATATCATATATAAAGAATTTTTAAAATTTTAAGAGGAAAAATATTAAAATTATATAAAAATATTTATTATAATTTTTAATTAGACTATATATATATAAATTAATTTTGGAGGGGGATAGCCCCTATGCCCTCATGAAGCTTAATTGCTGACATTATTATTAGTAATTAAGCTTCAATAACTCTCTTTTAATTTCATGCTCATATTTAATTAACTTATTTATCTTTCTTATTCGAAAATTTTTATGTATTTTTAATTAAAAATGAAAGTATTCTTTAATATGTCCACTCAACAAAAATCCTTATTCTAGCATACGGATGTAAACAAAACAAGTTATTCATTAACTATTTGATATTTACTTGTAAAATATTTGAATTCGATTTAAATTAATTGAGTTAAATTTAATTTCAAAAACTTATCAAGTCGAGTTCAAATATCGCAACACTCAACTCGTAAGGTTCACAACCTTAATTGAGCTTATTATTTTTATCATTTATTAAATTACATTTATACTCTCACTATTTAAATAGACTAAAAATCCTTATCCTCCTTTTTTAATTCAAATCAAGTCGAGCTTAATCAAATCGAGCTTAATCAAATCAAATTCAAATAGCTCTATTATTTTTTTAGTTGAATTTTAAACAATTAAATTTTTTTTTGATAGAGTTCAAATCAAATTTGAGTTTTGAATATTTTAATCTAATTAAGTTTAAACTTTATACTGTATCAACTTAACTTGATTTGAGTACATCTCTATTTTTTAATAATTAAAATTTAAATATACGAAATTAGATGGGAATTTACTTATCACGTTTAGTGGGTGGTTTTCGCTTGTCACCAGTAACAAAAGTTGATTACCATAATAACTAGACAAGGCAGCAATCTCTGCCGGCTTATATATATATATATATATATGAAAACATAATTTTTGTATAATTAATTAAAATATATTTATTAAATTACTAGAGAATAAAATAACAATATTGAAATTCAAATTTAAATTTTGTGGGAGGGCCAAGAAGATTATAAAAAATAATAAGGAAAAACATACCGATGCAGTCGGATATATGGAATAGCATCCATAAGAAGGCTGCTGTGTTGCTTTTAAGATTATAAAAATAATATTAATAGCACTAATTATTTAGAAAAAGAGCTAATCAATGAGTGGTTTGATTAGTATTCTCACTTGTGATAAATTTGGATGTTTCAAAGTTTGAATTATCTTGTCATCATCCATCAATTAGTATAAATTTAACACTTTTATAGTGTGTGTAAGGAATGACTATTTTCTGTTATGTAGTCCACAACCTATTGAACTTCCTAATAAATTGAAAAGTATTTGGAAAAAGAAAAATGAAAATTTGTTATGAAATATTTGAACTTTGAATGTTTATAACTCTCATTTACATAACCTCTCTTATAAATTAATTGTCTCCCTTTATTATAATTTATTCACGTAATTAAAATTGTAATTTATGATATTTAAATGTTCATTTCTAAGTCTATAAATAGAGGTTTGGAAAATGAACAAAATTGATATGAAAATATTTTTTCAATTCTCTATTCTCTCTATTGTTGATCTTCTTACTTTGTTTTTCATTTGTTAGCTACTTACACGTTATCGATACAAATTCTCTCAACAAGATAATAAGGTAAGTTTTATTTATAATTTTTATTTACTACAATTGATAACGATGAATAAATTTTATAAATCATTGTATGTAAAAATAGTTTCTTATTTATTTTCAAACTCTATTATATTTTGCCTATAGTCATGATAAAATTTTATATGTATGATCATAATAGTTTTATATGTCATAAACTTTTCTATTTTTATTTGTGTGTTTATGTCTCATATTTATTTTCATCTTTTATTATGTTGTATATATGATCATGATGAATTTAACTTCTCTTTTGTATTTATACATTTTATGTTATGTTTTATATCATATCTTATGTTATTCATATATTAATATTTATGTATATTGCATCGTTTTTAGGTCACATACTTATATGTTATCATATATTTTTTGTCATTTTTATTACTTAACAAGATAACGAAACATTTGACATTATTTTAATATTTGAAAATTTTTCAATAGTTATATTATATTAGTATTTGTTGTGTTGGGTTTATTATTATTATTTACATTCATTTTTTTTAACTTTTCGTGTTGAATGATTTTAGTAATGGTAAAAAATATGATTTTTTATTAACTGATATAATTATTATGTACTACTTATTTTATTTTTTCCTTTGATCTAAATATGCTTGGAAGAGACAATTTTATTGGAAAATAATCTAATATTAATAATTTGATATTTGATAATAATTTGATATTTCTCTCTCTTTATAAAAAAAATTTAATAATAGTATTAATAATTTGATTAATGTATTTATAAATGTGCCTTAAATATATTTAATTGAGCCTAATAAATTGTAATGAAATGACATTGGGTATTTATAATTAATTGAAATTAAAATATTAAATGAGAATTATTAAGTAATTTTTATTAATTGATATGCATATGTTACAATATATACATATTATGTTATAATTATGATTATTTAATATATTTGTATTTGTTTATTTAATTAATATTTGATTATTTATTTTGTCATAATGTTAATTACAAAACTTGCAAAAGTTTATGATTTATAATATTAGTAAAAATAAATTATATTTGTCATAAAAATTGGATGCTAAAGTTTACTTGGATATGAATGATCTTGATAATAATAATAAAGAAGAAATTTAAGAATTTAATCAAATTAAAGCTAAGACCTATATTTTCCTTTATCATTATTTTAATGAGAGATTAAAATATGATTATCTCACAGTGAAATACTCTTTTGTTCATTGGAACAATTTGAATATTTTTAAATTTGATATTTACATGAAGTACAACCAAAATATTTGAAATAATTTAAATATTTTGTTAATTGAATATGTACCATAAGTATATTAAAATTTAGTTGATTTATATCAAAACTCCCTGAAGGAGAAAATAAAGTATGTATTAATGTATTAAAAACAAAAATTATACATACCAAGATGATTACTTATTTTTTATTAATTGAACAAGACACACTTAGATATTGCACATTTTTAAAAATAAGATAATGAGAATATTGATCCATAAAATGTCTAAAATAAAATAAAGTAAATAAAATATCCATATGATGAAAGAAATTTTATGATAAAATTTTTATATATTTGTGCTTAAATACAATATTTTAGTTTATTTGATTATATTATTTTAAAATTATTATCTTTTTAAATTTGTATGATCGAGTAATATATTATATTATTTTACAATTACTTATTGCAATTTATTTGTTTCTTTTTTTTAAGAATATGAATCTTCCTCACTTATCAAGAAATTTCAAAAATAATGAGAAAGAGATATGATTAGCAAATAGTACAACAACACATAATATATTGAGAAATAGAAAATATTTTTATAATTTGACTATGATAGAAGCAAATGTTAGTACAATATTAGATTTTGCAAACTTGATAAAAGGCTCTAGAAGAGCTTATATCTTCTTAAGTAATTAAATAAAATTCATAATTGATAATGCGTTATTATCAACTAAATTAAAGATAAATTGAATCTGCTAAATTTTAAAGACATACGTTATAACGGGTACCAACAATGGTATAAAATATCTTTATATTACATCAATAGTCTCAAATGAAAAACAAATTTTGGAAAGATTGTCTGCGTTATCTTCTGGTTTGTACTATACCAGAATTAGTGCAATCGAATTGCATGTAGTAATGAACCAGAAGTTTATTGATAAAAATATTTTTACTGTTTGCCATGACTGGTTGGGTCATTCCGGATCAATTATGATACATAAAATAATTGAGAATTCAAATAGGCATCCTTTAAAGAGCTAGAAGATTCTTCAATTCAATAAATTCTCATGTGCTACTTATTCTCAAGACAAATTGATTGTTTGATCTTCATTAGCAAAAGTCATATTATAATCTTCTATATTTCTGGAAAGAATTCAATGTGATATATATGGGCCCATTAATTCACCATATGGACCACTTAAATATTTTATGGTAATGATAGATGCATCCACACGATGGTCTCATGTATGTTTATTATCAACTCGCAACCTGACATTTACGAGATTACTTGCACAAACAATTAAATTACGTGCACAATTTTCAGATTATTCAATCAAGTATATACGTCTTAATAATGCAGGTGAATTTGCATCCTAAACTTTTATTGATTATTGTATGTCAGTTGGGATAAATGTTGAAAGGCTAGTTGCCTATGTTCATACACAAAATGGTCTTGCATAATCATTCATTAAATGCCTCTAATTAATAGCAAGACCATTAGTCATGAGAACAAAAATTTTCATCTCAATTTTGGGACATGCTATTTTGCATGCAGCAGCACTGATACGCATGAGGCCAACATCATATCATAAGTTTTCTCCATTATAGTTGGCTTATGGTCAGGAGCCAAATATTTTCCATTTAAAATATTTTGGATGTACAGTTTATGTTCCTGTTGCTCCACCACAACGCACTAAAATAAAACCTCAAAGAAGGTTGAGAATATATGTTGGATATGAATCTCCTTCTATCGTTAAGTATCTTGAACCGCTAACTAGTAATTTATTTACAGCACATTATGCAAATTGTCATTTTAATGAGACAATTTTTTCAATATTAAGGGGAGAAACAAAGCAGCTGGATCATGAAAATATGTGGAATGCATCATCTTTAACACATCTAGATCCTCATACTAATCAAGCATGGTAGATCAATTGGTTCCAAAGATAAAATTTCTAGAAAAAAAAGGAGCTAGTCAATAAGATGACCTAATTGAGGAGGCAGAAACTCCTGAAGAGTCTAATGACATAACAATAAATAAATCTCCAGAAGAGATTCAGGTACCTTAAAATGATAATAATGAAGAGATTTCAATAAGTTATGTCATTACAGGAAAAAGATAGAATTGAGAGAAAATAGTTATCGACGACATTTTTTCTTATAATGTAACAATTGATATTATGAAGGAAAACGAGGATTTAGAGCCAAAAACAATTGAAGAATGTCAAAATAGAAGTGATTGGTCGAAATGGAAAGACACAATACAGACTGAATTAAATTCACTTAATAAACATGAAATTTTCGGGCCAATAGTTAAAATACCTGAAGGTGTAAAACCTGTTGGATACAAATAGGTATTTGTGCGAAAACGAAATAAAAATAATAGAGTTGTAAGATATAAAGCAATACTTGTAGCACAAGGATTTTCACAAAGGCCAGGTATTGATTATGAACAAACATATTCTCCTGTGGTGGATGCAACAACTTTTCGATACCTTATAAGTCTTGTAGTATATGAAAGACTTGATATAAGTTTTATAGATGTTACAACATATTTATATGGTAATCTTGATAGTGATATCTTTATGAAAATCCCTGAAGGATTTAAAATGCTTGAATTGCAAAACACAAAATCACGGGATATTTATTCTATCAAGTTACAAAAATCATTATATGATCTAAAACAATCAGGATGAATGTGGTACAATCGTCTGAGTAAATACTTATTGAAAAAATGATATAAAAATGATCATATCTGCACATGTGTTTTCATAAAGAAATCAGAAAAATGGATTTGTTATTGTTATTGTATATGTTAATGATTTAAATATTATTGAAATTTCGGAAGAGCTTGCAAAAGTAGTTGATTGTTTGTGTTTTCATAAAGAAATTAGAAAAATGGATTTGTTATTGTTATTGTATATGTTAATGATTTAAATATTACTGAAATTCCTGAAGAGCTTACAAAAGTAGTTTATTATTTGAATCATGAGTTTGAAATAAAAGATCTCGAAAAAATAAAATTTTGTTTTGGTTTACAAATTGAGCATTTAGCTGATGAGATCTTAGTGCATCAATCGATTTATATAGAGAAGGTCCTTAAAAGATTTTATATAGATAAAATAAATCCATTGAGTGTACTAATGAATCTGAGATCACTTGATGTGAAAAAAAAATTCTTTTCGACCTCGAGAGGATAGAGAAGAAATTATTGGTCTTGAAGTACCATATTTTAGTGTAATTGGTGCATTACTATATCTTGGTAATACTACATGACATGATATTATATTTTCAGTAAATTTATTGGCAAGATATAGTTCTTTTCCAACACGAAGGCATTAGAATGAAGTTAAACATGTATTTCATTATCTTCGAGAAACAATTGATTTGAGATTATTTTATTCAAATAAATCTACATCGAAACTAATTAATTATGCTGATGGAGGATTTTTATCTGGTCCACATAAAGTTCAATACCAAACAAGTTATATTTTTATGAGTAGTGAAACTGCTATTTCATGGCAATCAACAAAATAAACTTTGACTAATATATTTTCAAATCATGCTAAAATAATTGCAATTCACAAATCAAGTAGGGAATGTGTATAGTTGACGCAAATAACACAATATATTCAAGAAATAAGAGGCTTATCTGTCAGTAAAAAAATTTATACGGTGTTATATGAAGACAATGTAGTATGTAGAGCATAGTTAAAAGGAATGCGTATGGTTGACACTATTTCATGGTAACAAAACAAACTTTGACTGTTATATCTTTAAATCATGTTAAAATAATTGCAATTCATGAATCAAGTATGAAATGCGTATGATTGATACAAATGACGTAATATATTCAAGAAACAAGTGGCTTATCTATCAGCAAAAAAAATTCATATGGTGTTATATGAAAACAATGTAGCATGTATAGTATATTTAAAAGGAGGTTACATTAAAGAAAACCGAACAAAATATATTTCTCCTAAGTTATTCTTTACGCATGAACTTGATAAAAATGGACAAATCGATATTCAACAAATTCAATCAAGTGATAATTTGACAGATTTATTTACAAAAGCTTTCTCCACTGCAACATTTGAAAAGTTGGTGTGAAGCATTAGAATGCGTCAACTTAGAGACTTTAAGTGATGTTTCTGTAAAGGGGAGAAAATACGCGTTGTACTCTTTTATTTAACTAAGTTTTTATCCCATTGAGTTTTACTAACAACATTTTTAACGAGACAACTTCATATGCATATTATATAAAAAATGTACTCTTTTTTCTTTACTAGGTTTTCTCCCATAGGGTTTTTCTAGTAAATTTTTAACGAGATATGTTCTTATTAATGAATATCTAATGAGGAGTATTATGAAATATTTGAATTTTGAATGCCTATAACTCTCATTTGCATAACCTCCCTCATAGATCAATTGTCTTCTTTTATTGTAATTTATTCACATAATCAAATTTGTAACTCATGGTATTTGAATGCTCATTTCTAAGCTTATAAATAAAAGCTTGAGAATAAACAAAATTGATGTGAAAATATTCTTCAAATTCTCTATTCTCTTCTTCCTTGGTGTTCTTACTTTGCTATTCATTTTTTTAGTTACTTATATTTATGTCTACAACAAAATATTATTTTAATATTTAAATTTTTTAACTAAAAAAGTATTCAATTGACTATTATGGTTGTCAATTTTGTATAAATTCCATATACTATAAAATCTATTGAACTAATTTCCCTAAGTATGAAGTTCAAACAAACTTATTAAATCTTAATCATGAAACATTTGTAATACTTAATATATGATAGTCAAGCGAATCAATTGAATCCTTCAAAAAAAGAAAAAAAAAAGAGTGAATTGAATAACTTAGCATCTAACCGATAATACTTATTAATAATTTTCAATTGGAGGACTGAATTAGTTCAAACCTGATAGTTAAAAGAGTTAACTGAAGAAAAAATTCAATTGAGAACCTTAATTTCTCAAAATAAAAAAGTTCAAGGACTAAAATATGCTTTTTCCTTATTATTTTTATCCTCTGTTATTCTAAATTTCGGCTCCTTCAAAGCCATCATTCAGACTCAGTTCACGAGTTGCTGGTTGTTGAATTCAATACATATATATATATATATATATATAAACGACATTGTGAATTATTTTCAGTCGTCATATTAGAAAAACAATTATTAAATTAATTATTGAGTACAAGCCATCATGTATTTTAATTAAATAATCGAAATTGAATGGAGTTGAGCTTAACTATCCTAAATTGCATGCTAGAGTGCAATAAAGATTTAAATTTAGAGTTTTGTTTTATACGTACGATTGAAAGTAATATGTATATTTACAAAATATTCAATTGGAAATTTAAATTCGTTTTTGAGACCTTACAATCCAGATTACCTTACTAATGCAAAAAAAAAAGGTTGGAAAAGTCGTTTGGAATATGGAGGGGTTGTGCTTTTTTATTTATCACAGATTTTATTGGTTTATACATATTTTAAAATAATTATAGTTTTACTTCCAATAATTATTATTTGACTTAACCAAATCCTTACAAACCAAATAATAATTATTATTCTTATTCAAGCCAGGCCTTAGGCTTAACATATAAATTGACCTCTAAGGGAATTATTCCTTAAAAACATCCTAGTTTGTAGATTTTAATAAACTTTTAACATTAAGAGTGTGATGTGATATGAATTTCAGGTGTTTTTAAAGTTTTACTCAAAATTATGTTAGAAAATTATACACCACCTTAATTAAATTCAAAAATTCTCAGGGTTTGACTATATTTTTGGTGCTCCAATTACTAATTACATAATATTTAGTCTCTCAAAATTATATATTTTTGGTGATATAATGACAAATAATAACATGGCATAACAATGATTTATTTTAGGATTTAGGGAAAAGGGCCCATATCCCGTTTATGTACAACTATACTTGTTGCTGACTGATTTGTAATTGGGCCAAAGTTGGCCTAGATGTTAACTGTTTTTTTTTAAAAAATTTTTTTCAATTTTTCTAATTTTTGATATTTTCATTTTTCTTTTTAAAATATGAAATTTACTATTTATTTATCATATTTTTTTATTTAATTGAGAAAAAAATGACTTTTTTATCTTTTAAATATAAATTAAGAATTTAATTAACTTGTATAACCATCAATTATTTTTATACATGCATTTATTTATTTTTATTTATTATTTAATTAACTTAATTAGAAAAAGAAATATGTAAACTTATGTTTAATTACTTTAATTATCAAATATTACCAAATAAAATATGTAAATTTGTATTTAATTAACTTAATTAAGATTATTTTATTCTGGTAATTGGCTACATATTTGGTAAATTTTGGATGAAATTTGGTAAATCTTAGGTAAATTTTAGATTTTTTTTGGATAAACATTTAGTAAATATTTGATAAATATTTTGGTAAATATTAAATAAATATTTGGTAAATTTCGGATAAATCTCAGATAAATATTGACTAATTATTATGTAAACTTTGATAAATCTTGTGTAATTTTAACTTTTATTAATTTCTGGTAAACATTGGATATAACTTAAGTAAATTTTAAATAAATTTTTGATAAACTTTTTATAACTTATATTTTCTTTAGTTTTATGGTAAATTTTGAATAAATTTTTGCCAAATTTTGGGTCCTTTTTGAGTAAATCTTGTTAAACCTTGTACAATTTTAACTTTCATTAATTTTAAACATTGAATAAATCTTAGATATAATTTGAATAAACTTTAAGTAAATTTTTAACAAATTTTTTGTAACTTTAATTTTCATTAATTTTTTAGTAAATTTTTAGTAAATATTGATTTTCATCATTTTCATAATATTTTTAGGAGGGCTGGTATGTTTCCCGCTTTTTTCCATTTTTGTAAAATTCCTTAGAAAGAATTGGTAAATTATTATGTGTATTTGTATACATTTTACTACATGCTCTAGGTCCTATACACGCGTTTTTTTTTATTTTAACAACGTTAACTTTGTTATTCTTCTTTTTTTCCTTTTTTTTTTGTTCTTCTACTATTTGATTTCTCTTTTTGCAATTTTTTATGTCGATTGCAAATTGATAAATATTTTTTTAGTTGATAATGTAATTTCGTAAGAGTATATCAAATAATAAATTTATAGTTGTTAAATAATAAATATACGGTTATTTAGTAATAAATTTATAGTTATTAAATACAACTGTTAAATAATAAATATATAATTATTTAGTAATAAATCTACAATTTTTAAATAATAAATTTATAATTATTTAATAATAAATATATAGTTGTTGAATAATAAACATACAGTATTTAGCGGAAAAAAAAAGTTAGTGTGGTTTTAATATTGCTGCATGTACAACTGAGTCTTTGATCTATAAAGTTATATGGATCAGATTCATGGTATAACAACCGGAAAGAATTGACCCCAGTCAAGTTCAAGACCTAGCCCAAGTCATTTTTTTTAGATCATGGACGAAACCAATAATAGTATAATGCCATGGTATATAAAAGAATTAATTCTTTTTAATAGAAAAATTAATCATTATTTTATAAATACGAAACTGATAATAAAATTACTTTTTATACATGACAATATATTATTATTATTATTATTATTATTATTATTATTATTGCAACTACAACTTAAATCCTGACGAGTAAATCAGAAGAAAAAAAAAACCTTCGTTATCTTGATAATTTTGTTCAATATTTACACTGAAAGATGCATTGACATAATAACTTAAGGATTTTCAGAGAAATTTTGTATTTTTTTCCTAATATTTTTGCCAAAAAGAAGAAAGATAAGTTTTAATATGAATACATCATCAAAATTATTTTTGCAAACCAAGGGAGTCCATCTGAACTTTATTGATCACGAGCATATTATATCTATTTTTTTTTTTAAAAAAAGAATACATTATATTTATTATTAATATTGTGTTATGTACCCAAAATAATAATAATAATAATAATAGGTAAATAAGTGGTTATATTGCCTTCTCGGTTGGTTGGTCGCATTTAAAGTGATCTGTTTATTGGAATTATGCAGTTGTCATTATCATATAATTAGCTTGAGAAATTGATACTCCCATGAAATTACAAGGCAGGCGTATGCCCACCCACATATATATTACAACGATGTCTCATATATATTTAATTTCCTATAATATCAAGTAATTAATTGAGGCTATTACCTATAGAAAGTTCCCAAAGAGGGGCAAAAAAAAAAAGTGAGGCACATAATTTTTTTTTTCTGGAGAATCTTATCATCCTCCCTCAAGGCAAGAGGAAAAGTGTAAAGAATTCATGAAATGGATTAGATTCTTGATACGTGATGTTTTTTCTCTATTAGGAGGTAATCATCTCTTTATACTCATTATAAAAATAATAAATTTCTATCAATTTAATAAATAGTAACGAAAAGACTCAAACATCTTTTATAATTCTCACAAATAGAAATAACAATCAAGTCGCACCTAATTAATTGGCGATACTGATGCTTCTTCAGCAATGCTCTAACACAACTTAGAAATAAAATAAACACTATCTGTATATATATACTCATAATGCCCAATTTGGGCTATAAAAAAACTAGTTAGAATTGGTAGTATTAATAATATCGACATTGAACTTAAATGAACCCATATCTCAATATGAAAATTAGAAAGGAAAATGTATGATTAGTCATTTGCACTTCATAATTTTTCAAGAAAATCTCATTTATAGTGCAATCTAACTTGTCTATTTTTAATATTGTAATGACAACATATTGAATTCGATCGTGTGACAAATTTCAGCAAAGAAAGAAAGAAAAAAGAAGGGAATAAGCAAGGTCCCATCACATGCTTTGTTTCTTTACTCCAAAGAAAATGAACAACAAGTATCTGACATAACCTAAGTTTGAGAACATTGAGGTTGCACATTTCCATTTTGTTTTCTTTCATATTCTTCATTCCTGGTAATTTTCTTCCTTATGATTGAATTTGTCCAGTTTTTCAATTTCAATGATGAGTTTATGATGCAATCCACTCAACTTGTTCATCTGAAATTTGAAAAATCGACTCGACTCGACTCGAATCAGAAATTTGGATTTAATTTCAATGTTCTTGTTATGAGAGTATTAAGGTGGATTTTTTCTTAATCCCTGTTCTGAAGGTGGAATTTTCTCCAGTATTAATGTACAATTATTATTATTATTAATTTAAAATTAAAAGTTTTCATAATTAATCACTGAAATGATTATATATATATATATGGAAAAAAATTCAAGAATAATCTCTCAAAGTCGGAAATTTATTGTAAAACTAAAATCAAATAACTTCTGATCTAGAATTTATTTCCTTTGGGAGCTAACAAAAATGTAATTAATTGGCTTTACCTTTCTCCTCACAGAAAAATTAACAATATTGTCAGTATTAAATATTATTAATATTTTCAAATGGGCACATACTTCATGAATTATTCTGCACAATATATAATTTCTGATAATGATAATTGAACATGATACAGCCAATATCCAGAGCATGATGGCTTATCAAATGATTAACTACTAATTATAATTTTGCTCTAAAGTCAAACCCACCTTTCTAAGTATCATTTTGGCAATCATTATTCCTATTTTTAGGTACATTAGAAATTCAGTAGATCAAGATAATTGTATTTACTATAAAACTATTAAATTTTTATCAATTCTGGTGAATGATGATGAGCACAGTTACTTTCGAGACTTATTTCCATGGTTATAAATAAAAATATCAATTAAGCTATTCCTTAATTAATAAAATATTTTTTTTTCTTTTCTTTGTTTAATTATTAAGTCCTTCCTCAAGTAGGAAGAAGGAATCTTTAAGATCCAAAAGCATAAATAATTTACTGGTGCACTGTATGACTACTGCATATGTAAGTATAATATTATTACAGGCAATAAATGATTAAAGAAAATAATTGATTGGAAATGGTACCAACCATACCAACAGAGAGAGATTTAAATATTTAATAATTTCATCATTAAATACCAATGAATTATTGGCTATGAACATAAGATTGGTTGTCTGTGGTCCCATCTTAAACATAGAGTCAACAGTGATTGATGCTGCGAGCAAATTCCTCTATGGAATTCCATATGCCTTATTTTAACAACTGCTACATATTAAAACAACTCAAAAAGAAAATAATTGAAAAAGAAAAAATTCCCTCTTATTTCTATCCACCATATGTTGTATAGTATACACAAATTTGCATATAGGCATTTCTGCCGCATAAAGAAAAAGAAAAGAAATTAGATGCATGTTTGCATCAAAAGGGCAGCATTGAAATCCAAGAAACCATATGAAAAATATATATATATATATAACAAAACCCTGTTAAATCTATGAGTAAAGATCCAAAATGACAAACAACATCAATCTATGATCTAATTTTAGAGTACTCAAATAAGCAATCACAGAGGAAATACCACATTTTCATAAGATCCCATTTTTTCTGGTGAAATATTAAATTCTCACTTTTGTTTGGTTAATCAAAAGTTTCCCATTTTGTTGTGATGACAACTGATTCAGAATGGCTTGCTACTTGCTGCTGTAATGGCATATTTACAGTCATATTCATCTGCCTCTTCTGCATTGGTATTGCCACTTTCTTGACTGATTTCTCCTGTTGCTGAAATGGGATTTTGCCGTCTTTTCTAAATTTAGCTCTGGAGATCTCTAACTTCAACTTATCTAGAGTTTCAATACACTTCTGAACTCTCTTTTCCTTCAAATAAAAGAAAGGATTATTAGGAATGGCGTAATGGGAATTAAAACTTAATTAAGTATACTAAACTTAATGATATGACAATAACATTATACCTGCATTCCTTTTTTCAACTTCAATTCTCCCTCCGTAGAAATTCCATCTAATGCTACCAATTTGTTCATCAAAATTCCTGTCAAATCATCTATATATAACTCTGCAATTTTATCCCCTCTAGCACATGCTTCTTCCATGGATATCACCTGTTAAATTTTAATGGAGATGAATTCCTTCTTTTCAGAAAATTTATTCCAGTTGTTGAAACTAACCAAAAAAAAAAAAGACCTCTGAGCTGAGCTTGTCAACTTGCAAGGTGATCTGCTGCAATAACTTTGAAGCCTTTTCTATCTTTGCAGATTTTAGAATTTCAAGACATCGCCTTTCCCGGCTTGTAATGTCCTCAATCATTATAATTTTTGATCCATTCTTCACTCCTGCAACATCTAAAAAAGATTTAGAATCTCTTTCTTTCTTTTTGAATATGAGCTTCTGATCCTGATGGTGCACTCCTGTGTTTTCTGCTAATTTTTTCTTCAACTCCCCTGCAACCCAGAGACCATTTCTTATTATTAGTACAAAGTCCATTCTTCCATTCTCAAACAAAGAAATTTCGGAGTTTTATGAGATTTCATTTTACCAAAACTTGCTTGAGAACTGATACTGATTTGGTGACTTGAAGAGCCATATCTGACTGTGACTTTAATGGTGGGAATTGGAACAGAGTTCTGATTGGATTCAGAATTCCTGTTTTGAACTAACATTCCTCCTGGCCTAATCTCCATTTCCTCCATATTTCCGCAATTGAAAGAGCTCTTATTTGGCAACATCCCTTTCATCTTTGACTTCATTGGCTCCATTTTCATGTATTTTTTATCTTGTAAGACCCAAAACGAATACGAGGTAAAGACTGTTGCTTTATTGATTATTGAAGAAAACCCAGAAGAGAAGCAAGAATCTTAGATCTCTACAAGATTAAAGAAGCATTTATAGTAAGTAATATTTGGATTTTGACAATGAAGGAATCAAAAAGCAAGAAAAGAATTTCAGTGCAGGCCTAGTTCATGGAGCCGCGGAATGCGGTTTCCTTGGGGGGGAAAAAGAATTGAGTGAGACAAACAATAATCAAAAACGAAAACAATAATTCAAAAATCTCTACAAAGAAAGAAGAGTAAACTGTTAGAGAGAGAGAGGGGGACCCCTCAAGAAGGAGACGAATAAGAGTGAAGAGAAAAAAGGGAAAGCAGAAAAGAAAGGAAAGAAAAATGAATGGCCAGCGAAGGAAGTGTGTGAAGAGAGGAATCTATCTTCTATGCAAAGAAGGAAAGATAATTTCTTTCTTTCTTTTTTTCAAAAAAAAAAAAAAAATCCATCTTCTAGTGAATAAGAAAAAAGGTATTGTTTTTGCAAATTAGTTACGTGAAGGAAGATGGAGATAATAAAGGACCTTGTTAAATAGCAAGATAGAAAGATTTTATTGATATTTTTATTTGTCAAAATTAAAAAAAAATATTGTGTAAGAGTTTTTTTTATTATTATTCACTAATATTATTAAAAATTTAATGCTCTTTATAATAAGTGTAAGAAAATAATTAATTTTTTTATTATTTAAAATGATAAAATTTAATGATAAAAATAAATGAGTTGTATGTTATACTTATTTTTCAATTTACTATTGTGTTATAATAACCGCTGCATCCAAATTTTTCTTCTTTATATATATATATTTTTTTTTTTTTTTTGCATAATTTTTAACTACCTTATTGGTAAATTTATCAATTATACATATTTTTATTTAGAATTTAGGTAATTCAATCATCTTCAAAATTTACGCACTATAATCATAAAAGACAAACTGGATATGGGATTATAAATGGATTTGAAGGTAATTATTATCCGATTTATGAAGAAAACTTAATTATCTTGGTGACTTTTTCTTTATAAGTCACTAGAGGCAAATAATATACTTAGAAAACATAATAATTAGTTATCTAGATAAAATTTGATTTAATGTCATCAATTTAACTACTAACTCTTGAATTAGTTTATGGCTGGTTCATAAGGAGAAATTTCAATCTATGAAAAAAAACAAAGAAGAAATTAATTATTATTCTTATATAAGCCTAGATTAGCAGTGCAATTAGCTTCGTAGTTAATGTAGTACCAGATGCAATTGAATGTCTAAAACAAGAAAATAATGATAAAAAAAGAGTTGAGAAAAGGAAAAGGGCAAACAAAAAAGAAAATGGGGCCAATCATTTTCAGAAAATGGAAAGCAACAATCTAGAACAAAGGAACATGGACAGGCCAGATATGCACCAGAGAAAAATCTATCGACAGTTGGCACCTGTCTGTCTGTTTGCCTAATTGCTTGGTTAGACTTGGACCAACACTGCTATGCCACTATTACTCAGACCTATTCAGCTTTATTTATTTATTTATTCAATTTGTCAATTTGTTACTAACATGTGCAATATTATTCTTCAACCTAATCAAGCAATACATATGATATACTCAAAACGAGATTGGACTCAAGCTAGGCAAGCCATAATTTTCCTGGACAGAAACAACAGCCCGCAACATCACAACACCGAACACTGCTCTTCTGTTCATTTACCACCAAACAGAAACAAAACGAGGCTAAAATTTTTGCTACTATATTAATATTATGCTTGTAACTACAAATGTATAAAACCGAACCGAAACTAAAAATCGAACAGAACTGAATGTTTTTCGATTTATTCGGTTTGATTTGTTCAGTTTTTAGTTTATTCGATTTTGTTTTCTATTTAAAGTTCGGTTTATTCAGTTTGGTTTTAAATGTTTAAAAACTAATTAAACTAAACCGACCGAACTTATATATATATAAAGATTTGTTATAACTTTTAGATAAAAAATTATGAATAGTAATATTTTATTTTGATTTATAGTAGAATAAAGTCATGAACTATAAAAATTTATTTTAATTTATATTAACTAATTTTAATTTGAAGTAATTGATAAAGTTATAATAATTAGTTTTAATTTATACCAATTTATAAATATAATTGATTTCAATTTATGATAATTCATAAAATTATGGTAATTAAATTTAATTTATAATAATTATATTAGTTGATTAAAAAACGATTATATCAATTTATCATAATTTATGTTATTTTATCTTAATCTATAGTTATATTATTTAATTATAATTTATATATTATGTTTGATAAAGTTATAACAATTAATTTTATTTTATTATAATTAATAAAATTATGGTATTTGGTTCAAATCTATTATAATTGATAAAATATAATAATTATAATTTATATAAATTTAATTAATTAGTTAACAGAACCGATTAAATCAAACCGAACTAACCTGAAATATTTAGATTCTATTTGATTCAGTTTTAAATATTAATAGGTTCTGTTTTTATAAATTACAATTGGTTTAAAATCGAACCCAACCAATTCACACCAATCCTTGTAATCTGTGTTTGAGAAGGTAACCAAATATTCCAGCAATTTGAGATGTACACCAGGGAAAAAGGAAAAAAGTTCTAATGTTGATTTAGGAAAGGTGAAATATCAAGCTAATTATAAACAGCAGTAATTTTCTTCTACGATTGAAAATAATCCTCTAGTAAACAACCTCCTTAGAATATGATGCACTATATTTCCTTATCTTCTTCCCTACAGTCCGCCAGCTTTCTACATATACCAAGAATGTTATTGAGCAACCCCATATCATAAAACATCTCTACAAAATTTATTACCGGTTTAATATCTCTGTATTTCTGGGGAGAGAGTAAGGCAAGCAACAACTAGCCATGCATGACCTCCCAAAGTAGAGCTAATTACCGCATTAAATTGAAGTATTTTGAACCAAAAATCTTAATCAAGCTCGTTGTTTGCCTGAACTTGTTTGCTGTAGTACAGCATTTGCTGCACTGCGTGTTCTTGAAAGAAATGCTGATGCTCTAAACCAACTTGAAGTGCCATTATTTGTTTCTTGTAGAACACTGATGCCATTAGAACTCCCAGCACTACCTGAATCCTCAATAACTCCTGAAATCCCATGACTCTGGAAAAAGATTTGATGTCACTTAGATGTCACGAAAAAAATATAAAATGAATATGAGAGTTATAAGTAAATTTTGATATTCGAGTTCAACCTGCAGGGCTTTGGCTGAAGCGGAATTGTGCAGGGGGCGTTGAACCTATAAATATAAGGTTAAATCAAGGAATGAATAATTCTAAAGCTGCAGTTATGAATTTAAAATAAAGGAGCTATCTTCCTATCTACAAACTAGTCCACAAAAGGAAAGAGACACTTGGACAAATCTTTAACTTTTAAACATAGAATATTACATTATTAATCAGATCCAGCAAAGTCAGGTCTGAGGCAAACATAAAAAAACATAATTAATAGCTCTTATCACTGAAGCCCACTGAATACATATCATGCATGAGGTGCAAAGTAAAACGAGACTAAATTCTCAATATTAACATAACAAACCTCAAGAGATACATTGGAAACTGATGGAGAAGTTGGTTCACTAGATGGAGCAGGCAAATACTCCTGAGAAAGCACAAACACACAATTGTAAATGTTGACTTGAAAACCATTAAAAATGCAGAAAGAACTTCAGTCACAAAATTTAAAATACTAGCCAATAAAACAGCATTTGGAAATTTTAGATTCCTATTATTGCTGTCCAGTTTTGAACCGATCTCCTGACTAATGAAAAGATCAAAAAGAATTTTAAGTACATGCAATTTATCTTTGACAACACCTGTATCCAATGCCTCAAACTAGCAAGAAATGCTAGCATATGTAGATATCATTTACCACATGTGAATTTGGAATGGAAAATACCTTTGATGAGAATGTAATTCGTGAACTGGAAGATGAAGCCTGCACAATTTGGGAAATATTTTAACGAAAGAAACTTATAGAACAGAATCCAAAAGAAAATCCAAAATTAAAAAAAAAGCAACAACTTGGGCCTTGGCAAAGAGATTAACATGCACTAAAATTTTCTTGGTGGACATGGTGTTATACAAATCAAATTCAAGTGATTAGTCAACAACTAAACCTTAAGCCTCAATACAAAAAGAGATGAAAATTGAACTGAAATAAAATCAGATTTCAATGTAGACATTGAGAGCAAAGTCATTCTAGAACAAAGGTTACATGCCTGAGTATTGTCTTCAAGCAAGTTATTTTCCATTTTGTAGGCATAGTCGACTAACTTCATTACTCCAAGGTTTGTTTTGTCCTAAAAAGATGATTCAAATCAGTAAGGGTCACCATAATATAAGATATACATTCCTGACAATCCAGCAATCGATGATATTGATAATAACAACTACCTGCTTCCCTTCTATTCTACTGATTTTAAGTTCCTACAAGATTGAGAAAATAAATGAATTCAGATGAGTTCTCCATTCAAATCTGAAAGAGAATTCATAAAATTAGACAATAAAAGTTCAATCAATCTGGTTTTCAAGAAGGGAGGGAAAACTGATCTTAAAGATTATTTACCAGCGTTTCAACAGCATCACGAACATATCGAACATCATCACCAATCCTTTCAGTATTTTCTTTTAGTTCAGTAACCTACAGAGTTGAGGCACACTTGGTATAAGTCTGACCATCCATCACATAATACTAGTTTTTAAAATGATATCCACATAAGACCCACCCTTTCTTGTGTATTAGCAGTGAGTGAAGCAACCTCATTCAGATTAGCATCCACGTGATTAATATTTGAAGATAATTCCTTCCTGGTATTCTGTAGACAAAAAAGGAAAGAAAAACATCAGAAGCAGCCAACCAATTATTTCTTAGGTTGACATCTGTAATAATACTGATCTGTGACATAGTTCTTTAAGCAAAACTGAATGTGAGAAATCAAACAGGTAAGGGGAAGGAATCATCAAATACAAGATAGATGTGAGAGACTAGTATGAAGGATATAGGAGTGATGCAGGGTTTGGCTGCAAGAAGAAAGGCACGCGATTCAAGTGTAATCTATCCTTACTTATGATACGACATATATGTATATAAGCCCTTACCCTGATTGATGCATAAACATTCTCAAGTTGTTGAGCTATCGAAGTACAAGCATCAGATAAACTCCGTCTGGTTGCAAACATCATGTCAGGAAGTTTCCAACCCTGAAAATATAAATTCATTAACATCAGCCAGGATGAAAGAAGAATATGAATCTGGAAGACACTAATAATACAACAAAAAATTATTTGGTTTCTTCCCCATCTAAGATGCATTTAGATTTTTTTTTTTTTTTTTAAAAAAATTTTCACTCAATAGGCCTTAAATTCAATTGTTGAACCTGCTTATACAGCATTCCAAATCTCTAAGGGCTAATTTGGGATTGAGTTTGGAAAAAACGTTTTTTGGAAAAAATTTTGTATTTTTAATTTTTTATTTTAGTTTTGAAAACTGCTTTTGATAAAAGTAGGTAAATAAATATTTTTTTCAAAAGCATGTTTAAAAAAACAGTTTATAAAAAATCAGTCAATTAAATAAAAAAATTCAAAACCTGCTTTTAAGACACTTAACAGTAATCCCAAACATCCCCTAAGAAATTTTCACAATCATGAGAACTGTTGCTTTTCTGCTCTATAATTCACCTAAAAAAACTTCTGCTAAAGACTTGGGACTGTTCAAATTAGCAGAAAATCCATGAAAAGTTTCAGAAAATAGGCAAGTCCGGCCCTCAGAAAAATACCTACATTGGACATTTGTAGTTCAGCCAAAAAATGGGGCTTGGCAATGTCAAAATTAATTTTATTACCTAGAACAAACTATAAATCCTAGGATTATGAATTGAATTTAATGGCCTATGGCCCTATAGTACACTATGAAGATCTTGATCATATCATAATTGCACTCCATATGATGTTTCAGAAAAATAAACAAGCATTCTGCCATAAGCTTCAGCAGAGAAAACAACAAAAAGCAACTGGCTGTTGGAATATTATTCATTGGTATAATATATGGCTTTAGCAATAAAAAGCCAAAACCACAAGGGCAACATCAAACAAGTCAAATTTTGTTAAAATCAGATGCCTAGATGGCACAGAATAGAGACAGAAATATTATGGCCAAATCCTAGCTAGCATAAGATTTGAGTGTAATGGAGTTGAGTAGTAATAGCAGTTAAAAATCAATTGAACGGTATGTATCACGCATCAACATGTAAGTAGTGTACTATCAATATAGAAATAAGAGCACTACCTTCCACCAAACATAGCCATATCCAACTACAACCACAACAACAATTACTCCATATTTACTTGCACCTGCACATTACAAACAGGTCTAAGAACTCGGAACATTTAAGTCAAAAGTCCAAAAGAAAACAGCTTCTAACAAATATAAGTAGAGGAATCCTGCCCATTGGTGTGAAGAGCTTATGAAAAGGAGGAGAGGCATCCTCCATTACGCAGCTCAACAATTAATCACAAACAAAAGATAATTAGAGAGTTGTTATTATGGTCCAACTGTAGAATTTGACAACAGGACTTCTCAAGATGTGAAACCACATTGCATTATTATTATTTTTTTTTTTTTAATTTTCAAGGTATTGACATGGTCTCTTGACATATATGAGGGAAGGGACAAAAACCATACCTGTCCCACTTGCAGTTACAATGGTAATTGGTCTATTTGATGCTAACATTTGCAGCTCCTGCCGAAGACTATTAACCTATCAAAATGAAAAACCAGACATACAATCACAAATTCTAGCAGAAATTTCCAACAATTAACAAAAAATATCTTACTGTAAAATATAAGCACACCTGAGAAGAAAAGAAAACTAAAGCAAATTATAGCTCTAGCAATCAAAACTTAATCACAACAAAGAAGCACTTCATACTTCATTTCATAGAGAAAAGTTACAAGTAAAACTTTTTCCCCCCCATTGTAGGAGTCCTGGATTTTGATTCGTGACAGAATAAATCTCTGTCCTTTCCTTAATCCTTTCTGTGGGTTCACAGGATTTGGGTGGAAACACCACAAAAGACATGGAGTCTGTTTAGCAAAAATTTCTCTCCTCCTCTCCCTCTCTTTCTTTCTTTCTTTACCTTTTTTTTTCCTTCTCCATGAGCCTCTCTTTGCAGGATAAAATCGCAAAATTCTAACCGACCCGGTACTGAATCAATTTGCAAAGTCCCATTTCAAAATCAGAAATAAACATCTAACCTTAAAGCCACAAATATTTCGTCCAAAAAATATGACCTTAATCAACATGAAAGAATACAACAAAAGTTCATTGTCGGAAGTCTATCTTCCAATACATCTTCAAACAATCAAAACAAATGCCAATTACTCCATATAATCTTTTCCAGCCAAGCTACCATGCTTCATCTGAAATTAGAAAAAAAGAAAATGAAAACATATAATAAAAATGTTGACATGCAAACCTGAGCCATTAAAGCTTCATTATGGGGCTTGCTAACTGATGAAGCAGAATCATCTCTTTTAATCTGCTTAAAAGCAATCTGCAGTACAAGATAAATAATTAGCAATTGGCACTTTGGCACTGAGCAGACTAAGGCATTGTATGTCATATAAAAATAGCCACTCCAATTCTTTTAGATAATTTTATGTTCTGCTGTTTGGTTGTGACAAAAAAAATCCACTGATTCCATATGGCTTTTTACTAACCTTTTGCCTTGAAATTGACAATTTCTTCTTCAAACCAAGAAAAAGGTTTCCCATTAACTAATTTTTGCATATAATCCAAACATCATAAAGCAATGTTTTCAAGCAATTTTTTTAGTAAAATAAACAGCATCTTGAGTGCCTGACAACTTCATGCAACACATTGGAAAGGATTATAATCCCGAGAAGATAAGATAGTAATACCATAGTTATTAAAGACGCAAGGCATACTAAGGCGGTAAAGGGTCCTAGAACCTAGGCGCGAGGCGTAAGGCCCAGGCGCGCGCCTGAGTGACATGAGGCGCAAAAATAAAAAATAATTGAAAAAAATTATAAATTTTATTATTAGACTACTAGAAATGTGATATAACATTATAAATATTAAAACTCAAAACACATAAATCATAATAATAAAATAAAAACACATACACAAAGAAAAGAAAACTTAATTAAGGTTTGATATCCTAAAGATAGGGCTCTTAAGCTTTCTAAACACACAAGGGTCCTAAACTTACTAATAATGTATTTAATAAGTTTTAACACTTATCAATTATGAATTATCATAGCAAAACACAATTAGCCTTGCATCTAAATTATGTTGTTCAAATTATTTTTGTGGAAGCTGGAACATATGTTTTTTTTGCCCTAACCCTTTTTTTATTGTATGTTTTGGAAATAATTAGGTGTAGTAAGACATACTAAGAGTTATTTTCAATTTATAACAATTTATAATCAATGGTTTAGATTTTCCGACACTAAAAACAAAAAAAAAATACAAATATTTAACTAATATCACAAAGGCATGGCTAGGCGCACCTCGCCTTAGGCTCAAGGCGCACGCCTTTGTGACAGTGACCGCCTTTGGGTTTTCAAGGCGCTGAGGCTGGGGCCTAGTGAGCCTGAGGCGCGCCTCTTTAACAACTATGAGTAATACAAAATGCGTTGTAGAGAAAATATTTTAAGTTAAAAAGGGTCAATCAAACCTCACTTCATTAGTACTATAGAAGCTGCTAGCACTGCTGCCCAAATGCAAGGAAAGGTTAAAAAATCTAAGGATATAAAATCATGGTAACATCCAAAAACTTATTAAATACCAGTAAATAAAACAAATATGCATCCCTTCACCAAAATTGAAATCAAAGAAGCGAGTTCAAACTAACATAGAAATGTCCATTAGGACAAAAAAATAAACATGGTCATGACAAACATTTAACTTCAATTTCTTTTCATCCTAAAAGGATGCCAATTTTCCAACCTAAAGACAATAAAACACAAGGAATGCAACATTTTCTATGATAGATGTATATTAAACATACCTAAAACAGTAAAACAAAAGGCTTTATGCATTTCAAAATTCTCACAATAGCTTTAGTCATACAAGTACCTTAAATGCACCAGAAACCATGTCAGAAACACTTGACAAGTGCCCCTCTTTTGCAAGAACCGAACCAAGAATGCCTAAAAATATGCCAAATTAAGTAAGCAATAAATTAATTCCAGTAAACATATGATACAACTTTGACACAGAATTAAAGGGGAAAATCAATTTGAAGTTAAAAGAAAATGTAGAATATACTTGTCATGGTTAACCTTTGTAAATAGAGATATTAAACTAATACAGGTGTTCAATAAGCATAATTGGAAATTAAAAGGTTAATAAGCTGTGCAAAAACAGATATATTGCTAGCTAAAGCAGCTGATAGATAATCTTCAATAAAAAAATCACATTAAGCAGTATTTCAAGCATCATCAATTCAACCATACATCAAAACATAACCTAAGGGTTTATCGAAAACCCACTATATTAAAAGTAGACAAAATAAAGTTGTTTAATTTAAAAAAAAAAAAAGACAAATAATTACAATAAAATAGTTTTAAAAAAAATCAAAAGAAAGGAAAATCAACAGAAGGGAGAAATTGTACGGACCTGCACCCACGAGGATACCTAACTTGCCGATAGAAAGAGCCATGGCCAGTGATACTTATCATAAAAATCGATAGATACACTATCAATTGCACCTACCTCAGCAATTCACCACAATTCACCATAAGAGAAGCTTGCAACAAGGAAAACTGGTCGATACGGAAGATGTTATTCCCTCTGTTTATATTGGTGTAGGTTATGTATGGGGGTTTGGTGGTGCTCCAGTGAGGAAGTGGTAATCGACGATATAACCAGACAGGCGCTCTAAAGTCATTGGCGTTGACGTTTTAATTAGATAATTGATCCTCAATTTTCATTATTACCGACTAGCACAGAAGAGAAAGTATGAATAATCAAAGAACCCAGATTTCTGATCAGTACCTTAGTTTCAGGTGGAGTGGTTGGAGCTGCTGTAGTGAAGAGACTCAATGAACGTGGATATGGACTAAGACGTTGTTGAGTGAGTAAAGGCTGTCGAGAGAACGGGGGAATTGGGGATATTTCAGATTAGAGAGAGTTAACTTAGAGCAATCGAGAGAGCATAAAAAGGAAAGAAGAGCCAAGGTCCCAACAGGAATAGGGTTCTTTCTCGTCTCGGTTTTTCTTGTTCTCCGATCAAACCAAGAAACGACGTCGTTTTACTGAGACCTCTTTCTTCCGGGTTCGGACCTGTTTTTGTATGTCCCCGTTAATAATATTCCCTATTCCACAGTATATTCTAATTTTTTTATTAAAAAAAATATATTTAATAAAATATTAATAAAAAACTCTTTATAACTCTTAAATTTATAAAAAATTATTGAATAATATAAAAAATTTAAACTCCAAACTAAAAACAATAATAATATAAAACATTTAAATTTAAATAAATAACAAAATAAAAAGATTGTCCAGGTCTAACGCAAAAAAAATGGGAATATACAAAAACCAGTCCGAACCCGAAAGACAGAGGTCTTAGTAAAATAAAGTCATTTTGTTTTATATTATTATTTTTTTTAGTTTGAAGTTTAAATGATTTATATTATTCAATAATTTTTTATAAATTTAAGAGTTATAAGAAGTTTTTTATTAAAATTTTTTTGCTTATTTTTCATTAAAAAAAGTTATATTAATAAAAAATTTAAAACATAATATAAAATAGAGAGTATTATTATAATGTATATTAATTTTTAAGATTAATTAAAATAGGGAGTTAAATTTTTTATAGTGTAATAAAAAGTGGACACTTTAATGGATCTCGCATTTCGGATGTAAATTACAGTTATACCCTTTTCTCTTAAGAATTTTTCCTTTTTCCTAGTTTGCAGTAAAAAAATTATTCAATTTGTATTGTTTGACGGACAAATAAACTGATGTAAATTGTAATAATGATCGGCTTTCTTACTTTGATGAATATATAAGCTGTTTTAAAAAAAAAAATAAGGCAATTTTTTATTTAAATAGAAAATCCAAAATAAAATTCGAAATTTATTTGAATTTAAAAATTATTGTCATTCAACTTTAAAAATTGGGTTGATATAATAACTTATCTACTTACTTGATTTAGTATACGAAATATGACCTGAATCCTATATGATCTAACATTAAGGGGTGGATTAAATTGTCGAATATAGTTCGTATCATGTATTAACGAACAAAAATATTATTGATTTTAAAAAATTTTTATAAAATTAACTTTAATTATGGTGTATGATCTTAATTCTTATAGTAGTATAACTTAATTTTATCAATACTACGAGTAAATCAGTTACAAGAATTCGGACGAGTTCCAAGGCACAAATACTTTCTAAATCTCTTTGGTGACTTGGGAGAAGAGAAGAACTTGAGAGAAAGTCTCCAGAATATGAGTTTTAGATTTTTTCACATACTATAATCTGAATGTGGTAGGAAAAGTTCATTTTTATAATTAAATTATATTTGGGCCTTTGGCTGGATTAAATCCATATAAACAATCCAGACTTATAATCCAACAATGTGTACGCCATAAAAAATAACTATAAGTATAGGTATAAGGGGGTTAATTACATAAATTGTACCAATTCTTATCATTTTATTATAAATTGGTACCAAATCTTTTAATTGTTACAAATTAGTATTAAACATTTTAATTTTCTTACAAATTGGTATCAAACATTTCAACAATATTATAATTTGATACCAAAATCAAAATTCTAGTAAAAAAAAATTAATGTGGCATGTTGACTGGCTAACGTGCCATGTTAACTACTGACGTGACACATTCATATGCTGACACATCATCTTATTTAACTAAAATTTTGACTTAGTATTGAATTATAACATTTTTTAAATATTTGGTACCAAATTATAACAAAATAAAAAAATTTGGTACTACACAATTATCCTTGTATAAGGTGTAAAATGTGACGAGTTTTGCGTAATGAATTCAAGCTAATTTATAATTTTTTTTGAACTTATAAAACAAAGATACATATCTCGTTATATTCAGTATAGAACTTCTATTAGTCAAAACCTCTTTCTAAACAAGTATAAAATTGCTTACTACTATCATGTAATTTTGACATACTGTACTATTGATTTTGAGCAGCTGAAAATCTCTCGAATTTTGATCTTAATACCATTTATTGATTGCAACATTAATTTATAATTTCCATATTAATTGAAAAATATTACAATATACGAAATATTGGATAAAAAAATAAAGGAAACTTGAGATAATTGCTAATTTTGGATATATATTTCGAGGCTGTAGACATTATTTGGGTGGCTAATATGCATTGAGCATAAAGGATGTGCATGCAAGGACTATGAAAGTCAACTGCCAAGTTCTATGCCCAACAACAGCAGAGGCAATGTGTCTCCAAGAAGAACTTTTGCCTATATGATCAAGGGAGGAGTTATGTCTTTGTGGAGACGGATGCTTAGACTGTGGCTCAAGACTTGAATACGAGTTGTAATGTGTCGTCCCCATTAGGCAGAATTATTGATGATTGTAAGGTTTTAATTTCAGCAATTTCTGTTTGTAAGGTTTCGTACGTTAGAAGATCAGCGAACCAGACCGCTCATACTCTTGTAAGAGTGGCTATTTCTTTGTCTAACTCCACGGAGTAGTACACTGTTGCCCCTCCTTTTCTTACAGGCGTACTTTCTTTGGATTTGCAGTAAATTTGAACTTCTCTTTATTTAAAAAAAATGCATGCAATGCGAGTTTTTTTTTAATTGAAATTAGTCTGATTAATAAAAAAAACTTTTAGTGATGGGAGTCCCTTCTGCTTTTAAAGTATCCTACAACTTGGGCCAATAAACAAGGACGGATTTCAATAACTAACTATGGCCAGATAGCTCTTAGAATCTGTGTGAATGTGCAAAGATCATCCTGGTTATCAGTAGTATGTATATTCTAATGTATTCATTACTTTTTATATATTAATTATTATACCACAATGGACACATGTATATTTCACGTTTATAATAAATAAATATTCAAATTGCTGATTATATTATGAATGCAGTACTTAAATATACTATGAAATATACGGCCCTTTGATTATTTACAGAGAATTTATTATCAAGTTGTTGATAATAATGAGATAAATATCTCTGGTAAAAGATAATATTAAAAATGTTCATAACCGGTATAGGACAATGAATTGGACATTCATTGAATCTCTAGGTTATCACATGGTTTATTTTGAGAAGGAATCTCATTCTCCATGATATAATGATATCTAAATAAACCAGTAGGTTCTTAAAGAGTTAAGCGTACCGAACAGTGACGCCTGATAATAACTGCACAGATAGTGCTAGATGTCAACAGTTATTATATTGGTCATAATATATTAGTTTTTTGTAACTAGAAGTCCTTTGACTTGAGGTGTCAAGACTGTCCTTTCATGGGTAGCTGTAGAGGTGCTCTTGCCTTGTACTGGGCTATCCGCGCTTGGTACATATAGTGAGATATGAGATTACTAATAGTAGGACTCGTTACCCTGTAGCACCAGGGCAAGATCCTAATAGAGTTGATATTTTGGTTCTGATAAAATAAATTCCTGGTCAGGAGAAATATGACTTATTCAATGTGATTAATGGTGGTAGCTATAAATGAGTTATGCAATTGTTGTACCATCACTGCATCATAAATCAAAAATTTTAAAAAACAAAGAAAATCATAATTGAATTTTCGGTCACCAACCTTATTAAATAAGGTTGAAAATTGAATATTTGGATTGGCCAAAATTTGGCCTTGTGCTCCTTAATCTCTTCTTCTTCTTCTTTCAGTTTTTCTTAATCAATTTCGCTTTGGCTCTTAAAATTCCTCTCGTGCAAAAATTTTGTTTTTGCTTCAAAATTTTTTCTTTCTTTCATATGGTATGAGCATTGAAAGAAAATATTGAAGAAAAGCTTTTAAAGTGTTAGTAGCTTTTAAATTTGCCAGAAAGAGAAAATTTGTGATCATACATCTATGACTAGCAAAAAGAGTTTCATCAACACAAACAAAACTTTTTGTCTTTTTGCTTGATTTGCACCTTGGTGATCTCAGTAATAAAAGGTTTGTCTTAATCCTTTTATTTTTCCATTTTGTTCTTTAAATCATGGGATGATCTTGACAAAATGGATTTTATCCATAAAAGTTAACAAAATATGTTTTGTTAATAGTTATGAATAAATGCTCAAGGTTAACATGAAAATTGTGTTTTCATGTCATGCAATATTTGATTGCATGTTTCGGTAAAATTAAAAATTTTTGAAATCTATAATTTTGACCTAGACCTAAAACTCCCCTCAATCCAAATAATTAAATGCTTCCGCTGCCATCCGGGTGCAAACCATAGCTGACTGGAACTTGAGCCCAGTGCTTGGTTTACTGGTTTATTCTGCATTGTATTTGCTTGCTAAGCATGCAGCAAAGCCATGATTTCTTAATTATATTTAGTCAAGTTGTAGTTGTTATTAATTTGAAGTTTTCCTATTCTACAAGCAATTATTGCTCGAGCAACTATGGCACAGTCTAAATAGGACAGTGATGGTATAAAGCTCCATTCAGCTATAATCTCACTAACAATTCATTAGTTTTCTGCCAATCTCATACTTCTAGGTAAGTAACTATTATTGTTATTGTTAATTTTAGGAGTGGAGGGTGGGAGGGGATTAACTTTGCACCAACTTTGCCTTGGTAGGTATCCTTTTGTTGAACGAATTAGATCTGAAGCCAATAGTGTTGCCTCTGCCAAATTATGTTGGTAATCCTGCTATTTGCTACTTGAAATGCGGACTTTCAAGTTAACAGTGTATAAATCATGACCTCGGTTTGGCACTTAATGGTAAGCACTGGGTTCAAGTTTTTGGGAGTTTGAGAATAGTAGAAAATTGGCTGAATTTGGGGATCTTACCTTTGAATGTTTCAGCTTCAAAACTTGATACTAATCAAAATACTATTTCTATTAAATCAGACATGTTGCTTCATTTTCTCCTCTTCTAATCTCCAAGCCTCTTGGTTATGTTAACATTCTGTAAAAATATAATACTTACATTGCGGAAGCAGAACAAGTTGCAAGCTTTTAATTGAGGAGGAGGCATCTCCAAACCACAATCACATTTACTTATCCTTGCGGAGCAGAGGCGAGGTGAAGAACAGAATCAAGAGAGACGAGGGCAGGGAGGGATTTGAGATTTTTTATTATTTTATTTTTAAATTAGTAAAAATACATGTAGGATAGAGAAAATATTGTCATATAGAAAAGAAAAAGCTCTGCAGAGAGAAAATAAGTGTCACATTAGCATTTTTTAATAGTGTTAGTGATATGTACTTAAAATTGGTAACGGTGTTTTGCACACACAAAAAATCACAACATAAAGTTGCAAAACTGGAAAACCATAGACATATTTTTTGAATTTTTCCCTTAAATATATTCAGAAAAATAAAACTAATAATAATAATAATAATAATAATAATAATAGGTAGGATTAGTACTATCCGCTAAAAAAATGGAATTGTTTACCAATAAAGTTAGATTTCTTGGTCATAATATTTATAAAGGCACAATAATACCTATATATATATATATATATATATATATATATTAATTTTGCTGATAAATTTTTTGATAGAATTATTGATAAAAAACAAATACAAAAATTTCTACACAGATTGAATTATATTTCTGACTTCTATAAAGATCTAATAGATGATGGTAAACCCTTCTATAATAGACTAAAAAATAATCTTCTAGAATGAATCGATGTTCATACCCATGCAATCCAAAATATAAAGAAAAAAGTAAAGGAGATACCTTGTATAAGTATAGTCAATCCTTCTGCCTATAAAATACTAGAGACATCTGAAATAAAATATAGAGGAATATTAAAACAAAAAATAGGATAAAAAGAAAAACTAGTTAAATATACATCTGACCTATGGAATAATACTCAAAAGAATTATTCAACAATAAAAAAGTAAATTTTAGCTATAATATTATCTTTAAAAAAATTTGAAGGAGATTTAATTAATTAAGAATTTTTATTAAAAATAGATTGTAAAGCAGCAAAAGAAGTATTGCAAAAAGATGTAAAAAATTTAGCATCTAAACAAATATCTGCTAGATGGTAAGCTATATTATCAGTCTTTGATATAAAAATTGAATATATAAAACGTGAAAATAATTCATTGACTGATTTTCTAACAAGGGAATTTTTGCAAAGAAAAAATGAGACCAACATATAATCCAGGACAAATGATACAAAGAGCTTCATCATCTTATAGTTTAGTCCTATATAATCCAACAAATACAGTAACTCTATATCCTCAGCATAATATGTCACAATATACAGCACCTCATCCCATAAAGTCTTATGGGCTGCCATTTACTCCAAACATAGAAAAATTCCTAGTTATAGAAGTAAAATATAGGAATGTCATGATAATGAAAATGAGGATGTAGGGAAAGAACCTAGTAAAATAGCTCAAAAATATTTAATTAATGCATCCCATAGAAATTTTAAATGGAAAAAGTAAAAAATATTATGAAGTTATACTTATAAACAAATTCTACATTAATAGTTCATATTTTAAAGATATTAGAAATTCTGCTCTAGTCTTCTCTAAATTAACCATATTAAATGTCATTTCTTATAATGACTGGTAATAGAGCGCAAGGTAAAATCATTTAGAAATACTAATATTTTTCATTAAGCATATAGTTATTATGATTATATATAAGCATGGGAGGTAGTTTTATATTGCTAGAACGATAGATACACACATACTTGGTTTATTCAACCAAGAGTTTTCAAAGTACCAAATTGGTTTAAGAGTTGGTTCCAGACCTGGGAATTATCTAATGATATTTCTTTATCCCCCACCCTCAAATCAAATAAGTTTATATACGTTTTTATAAGACAAATAATCATATAATTGAGAGAAAGTATATAATATATTTTACTCTATATTTTCAAATATTATGGGTAGTAAATGGGAATACTCAATCACACCTGAGGATAAAGAAGACTATTATTATATTTTATATCTAGCAAGGTGCATTTCCATAAAATGGTGGGATAGATTTTGATATGTCTAAATTTTATGCAGGTATGTCTATTCCTAGTATCTTTTCAAATAATAATAATATAGCAGTATCTAATAATTTAGCATCATCTTCATCAATAGAAGATAGTTCAACCATATTTTATATAGAAGTTATTAGTTCTTAATTGAAAAATATTAAAAATAAAAATTCCAAAATATCCAAAGAAGTATTAAAAAAGTAGATACTATAAGCTCTAGAAGATGACCTACGAGGTAAAGAAGAATCGGAGCCATCACAAGATCAGTGCACCGGACAGATGGGGGTAAGTGATATATATTTACATTTACATGCTATTTAATTATTGATCATGTTTATCTAATGCGAAAAATTTGTTGCAAGAATGGATAAGTGCGCTCGTTCAACAGAAAATCCTATGATGAATCTAGGAACATAATTGAGCTTACTCAAGAGGACGAGGATCGAATCTTTATGCAGGTTGCTCAAAAGTCTTCACATGGAAGGTACCTATATAGAACAAGTTGTAATAGGGTCCTTTATCTTGGAGTTCAGCATATGATGCCTCCACTTCAATAATCGAACTCGAGACAGCTCACCAATGTATCAAATATCTTGAGGAGAGACATTTTGCACTAGAGAAGTCGCATTCTATTCTTATTAAGAAGTCCAGATTACTCGACAAGAGTAGGAGAAGAGAATGCACAAAGAGCAAGAATATGTTGACTAACTTGCTGCTTAAAGCGATGCATCTAGTAACCATCAATTGCCCCTAAGCATCACAGTCACCATCATCTTGTTTTGTATTTTTGTATTCTTTTACTTTTATTTTAAACATATTGTTATAAATATTGACATATTAAATTTTTAAATATTGTCAATATTTATTGTATTTAGTTATAATTTATTTTAGATTAATAAATAATTTAAATAATAAATTATTAATATGATATATTAAAATTTATTTAATATATTACTACATAAATATTAATATAAATTAATTTTAAAAGATATAAATAATATTATTAAAAATTAAATAAAAATAAATATTATCAAATAAAAATCAATTAAATACAAAAATAAATCAGTTGTGGTCGCTGAATCAAGAGTAACTATTATAAAAAATTAATTATTTAATATGGAATATATTCAGCAACCACAAACCACAGTTTGTGGTCTCTAATTAGTGTTCCTTTTTATGTTATTAATGACCACAAGAGTCCATTTAGTAACCACATTTTGTAGTCGCTAGTAGCATCTACAGAGTAGTGGACGCTATGAGCAACCACATATCATGGTTGCTAATAGCATCCACTTAAAAAAATATGGTTATAGACTGCAAACAAGTCCACCCATTTAAAAGTACGTTATCTTAAGCTCCTTCAACTCAAGAAGAAGAAGCAAATGAGGTAGAAGAAGAGGTTGACCCTAGTCGATTAATTGGAATAACATTCAGAATGTAGTGACCTAGACGTAACAAAAGAACCACCGACTTATGGAACATGAGGGCATATTGAAGGACATTGATCT